>JACAXG010000511.1:6166-21205 GCA_018881555.1 Amblyornis subalaris
GCCCGCGCCTCACCTTGGAACTCGGTGTTGTCCAGCCCCCGGATGGCCTCCACGGCGTCCTCGGCCCGCTCCATGTGCACGAAGGCGTAGTCCTTGACGATGTCGCACTCGATGACGGGGCCGTACTCCTCGAACTTGGCGCGCAGCTCCAGGTTGGTGCAGGCGGGGCTGATGTTGCCCACGTGCAGCTTGGTGGAGGCCTTGCTCTTGTTCTTGCTGGCCTCCACGTTGATGCAGACGCCGTGCAGCTTGTGGTGGTGCAGGTTGCGGATGGCGTCCTCGGCCGCCGTCTTGTCCTCGATGTGCACGAAGCCGTAGTTCTTGATGATGTCGCACTCCAGCACCTTCCCGTACTGCTCGAACAGGGAGCGGATCTCCTGCTCCGTCGCCTCCCGCGGCAGGTTCCCGATGAACAGCTTCACCATCGCGACCCGCCTGCGGCGTGGGAGGGAAGGGGCGGCTCGGTGAGACCCCCCCTCCCTAGACCACCCCCAGCCCCGCTGAGGGGTCGGACCCGCTCCGGGCAGGGGAAAGGGGATGGGGAAGGTTCCCCCCATCCCTCATGGATTCTCTGCCATGGGTGGGATCCCCCCCAAAAAGGACCGGGGGCGGGGGGACCCCCAGAGCACCCTGAGGCTGAGACCCCCCCCTTAGGGGAGACCCCCCGGGACCTGGTTGATCACAAAGAGCCGGGAAAGCTTCAGGCCCAGGCGGGTCCCGAGCGGAGCCCCAGCCCCGACTGTGCTCCGCGGCCCCCTCCAGGTCACGGAGGGGAACCCAGGTCTCCCGCAGACCTCAACCCGCTCCGGTCCCAGGTCCGGTTTCCTCCCTCGGGCCCTTTCCCGAGACCGCGGGACCCCGTCCCATATCCCCCCACGGACGGCAGATCCCCGGCACGCCCCCAGCACCCTGCCCGCTCCCCCCCCGCCCCTCCCGGTCCCCTCCGTGTCCTCCCCAGTCTCACCGCGCCCCCCCCTCGCACCGGTACTCGATGACGGCAACAAAATGGCGGCGGCCGCCTCACTCGGGGCCCCGCCCACCGCGCGCGCTGATTGGCCGAGATCCGCGAAGCAGAGCGGCGCCATTGGCCCAGGCGCCGCGAGGCCCCGCCCAGCGCCGGCCCGGACGGCGTCAGGCACAAAGCGCTCCCGCCCGAGCGGCGGCCAATGGCGAGCGGCGGCGCGCCGGAAGTGAGGGGAGAGGCGGGGCCCGCGGGGCACGTGACGTCAGTGCCGGCCAATCGCTGCGCGGGGAGGGGCGGGGCCTGGCGGCGCCGCGGAGCCGGGAGGGTCCGAGCGGGGGAACCGGGACCCACCGGGTCCGAGCGGAACCGGGACAGGGACCAGCCGCCACCACCGGCACCGGAACTGACCGGAACAGGGACCTGGACAAGGACCGGCCGCCCCCATCGGCATCGGGATCGACCGGCACCGCCACCGGGACCGATCGGCACCAAAACCAGGACAGCGACCGTTTGCCCCCACCGGGACCGACCGGCCCTAGAACAAGCACAGGGACCGACCGCCCTCACCGGGGTCTCGCGGCCACCGGGACGTGGCTGCGGCCGGGACCGGCCGGGTCTGGCCCCGCCCCCATGTCCCACGCGGTGCTGCTGCTGCGGCGGCTCCGGGAGMGGCACCGGCACCGGAACCGGGCTCAGAACCGGAACCTGCACCGCGACAGCGATGACGACCAGGACTGGGACCGCGACCGGGACCAGGACCGGGATCAGGACCGTGACTGGGACCGCGATCAGCACTGGGACCAGCAGCGGGACCAGGATGAAGACCGCGACCGGGACCCCGATCAGGACTGGGACCAGAACGAGGACCATGACCAGAGCCACCGTGACCAGACCCACGACCCTCCTCCCCCACCCGCGCCCCCAGCCAGGAGCTCCCTCCCCGCGCCCTCGAGCGGTGCCGCCACCCCATCCCCGTCGCCGTCCCCCCGGCGCGGCCGCCGCCGCCGCCGCCCGTACCCGGCGCAGCGCATTTACCGGGTGCGCTGCTCCTTCCTGGAGCTGAGCGAGGAGCAGGCCCTGCGGCGCTGCCGGCTGGACCGGGCGGCCATCGCGGCGCTGTGCCGCGAGCTGGGCGCCGACCTGCAGAGCCTCACGGGCCGCAGCCACGCGCTGCCCGTGGCCGTCAAGGTCACCTCGGCCTTGGCCTTCCTGGCCTCGGGCTCCTTCCAGACGGCCTCGCGCCTCAGCACGGGCATCAGCCAGTCGGCCATGTCCAACTGCCTGGCGCAGTTCCTGGCGGCGCTGCAGCGGCGGGCGCCCCGTTACATCGCCTTCCCGCCGCCGCCCGCGCCGCCCGGGGACCCGCCGCCGCTGCCCGGGGTGCTGGGGCTGGTGGGCGCCATGCACGTGGCGCTGCGGGCGCCGGCCGACAACGAGCCCCTGTTCCGCAACGCCGCCAACTTCCACTCCATGAACATGCAGGTGGTGTGCGACCGCGCCGGCGCCATCACCAACGTCGTGGCCAAGTTCCCGGGCTCGTGTCCCAACGCCGCCGTGCTGGAGAACTCGGCCCTGGCGCGGCTCATGGAGGGCACCAGGCCCGAGGGGGTCTGGCTGCTGGGTGAGGGGGGTTTGGGGGGTCCTGGGCGGTATGGAGTGGTCTTGGTGCTGTCCCAGCATGGGGACGATCCTGGGGAACTCGGCCCTGGCGCGGCTCATGGAGGGCACCAGGCCGGAGGGGGTCTGGCTGCTGGGGGAGGGAGGGTCTGGAGGGGCTTTGGGGTGTCCCAGTGTGGGGAYRATCCTGGGSATCTGAGTCCTGGCCCAGCTCATGGAGGGCACCAGGCCGGAGGGGGTCTGGCTGCGGGGTGAGGGGTCCTGGGGGTTGTGGAGGGGTGTTCTGGGGCATCCTGGGAGTCTCGGGGGTACCCTGGGGGTCTCAGGAATCTGCGAGTGACTCAGGGCTCGATCTCAGGGCTCTGGGGATGACTTGGGGGTCTGGGGGTGACCCAGGGGTCACCATGGTGGTTTGGGGGTGATCCTGGTGGTCYAGGGGTGGTCTGGAGGTGATCCCGGTGGTCTGGGCGTGGTTTAGGGGTCTCCCTACACCCCCCAACCTATTTCCCCCCCCCCAGGGGACCGCACGTACCCGCTGAAGCCGTGGCTGCTGACGCCGATCTCGGGCCCACGGGGTCCGGCCGAGCTCCGGTACAACGCCCTGCACGCACGGACCCTCGACCCCCTGCGCCGCACGCTGGGGCTGCTGCGCCGCCGCTTCCGCTGCCTGGCGGGTGGGGGGCTGCAGTACAGCCCCCCCAAGGTCTGCCAGATCTTCCTGGCCTGCTGCATCCTGCACAACATCGCCCTGCGCCGCCGCGTCCCCCTCGAGCCCCCCGAGGGGCTGCCGCCCGCCCCGGGGCACCCCGAGCCCCCCCCGCAGCCRCCGCCCCCCCCCGGGCCGGGGGCCCGCGAGGGCCGGGCAGTGCGGGCCAGGGTCGTGCAGCAGGTCAGGGAGGGGCTGGGCTGAGGGCTGGCGGGGTTCTGAGTCCTTGGTAGGGGCTCAGCTCCGGTTTCGGGGGTCCTGACCCCTGATTCGGGGGGGCTCTGAGCCCTTTGGGGGCTCTGAGTCCTTTGGGGGCTCTGACCCCTGGTGGGGGGGTCTGTCACTCTGGGGGTGTCCTATTTCCACCCCTCATGGTTCCCATTTCGGTCCCCCAACTGTGTCCGTGCCCGTTTCGGGGCAAATAAATACGATTTTTTCAACCCTGTATTGCCCTGCGGCRTTTTGGGTGTCCCGGGGCGGGTCGGGGTGGGGGGTGCCGGTCGCTTTGGGGAATCTCTGGCCTGGAGGTGGACGCCCCCAACGCCCCCAGGGGATTTTGCGGGTCTTTGGTGTGTCCCCGTGGGCGGGATGAGCCCCCTGACACCTGCAGCCCCCCCAACCCCACCACGGGAAAACGCGACATTCTCCCCGGGATCCCCCCCAAAAACTCCGCTGCATTCCACGGGACTCCCCGCTTTCCCGCCCTCGCGTTCCTGAAAGCCTCCCAAATCCTCCCGGACCCCCAAAATCCCCCCAAGCCCCTCTAAACCCCCCCAAATCCTCCCCTCGGGGCGCTCCGGACCCCGCGCCGTTGCCATGACGACAGGACGCCGGAAGTGGTGCCACCGCTAAACCCTTCCCCTGTGCGGCCGCTGCCTGTCCGGTGCGGAAACGGGTCCGGCGCGGCGCAGTGACGCGCGAGTGGTTCCGGGATCACAGTCCGCGGCCATGGCGTCACCGGAGGCCGCGGAGAGCAGCTGCCGGGTCAGGGCCCCCGGGAGGGGACGGGGGGTCGGGACCGGGGGGGACGGGGGGCTTGGGGGGTCCGGGAAGGGAGGACGGAGGGGCTCGGGGGGTCGGGGAACTGAGGGCGGGCGGTTTGGGGGTGCTGCGCTCTGGTCATGGGAGTTCTGGGGGTGCAGGAACCCCTTGCAGGGCGGGGTGGGGGGGCTCAGGGCCGCATGAAAAGCACTTTTGGGGGTGCAGGACCCCTCGCAGGGCAGTTCTGGGGGTGCAGGGCTCCTTCCACGGCGGTTTTGAGGCTCCGGTGCCCCGGTTGAAGGAGTTCTGGGGGCGCAGCACCCCGTTGCTGGGGAGTTTAGCGGGTTCAGGGCCCCATAAAAAGCAGCTTTGGGGTGCAGGACCCTTCGCAGGGCAGTTCTGGGGGTTCAGAGCCGCATGAAAACATTTTTGGGGCGCAGGACCCCCTGACAGGCCTCACGGGGGGGTTTTGGGTGTTCAGGGCCGCATGAAAAGCACTTTTGGGGATGCAGCGTCCCATAAAAAGCAGATTTGGGGGTGCAGAACCCCCCTCGCACGGGGGRTCTGGGGCTGCAGGATCCCCCCCACAGCACTTTCGGGGGTGCAGGACCCCTCCCAGGGCAGTTCTAGGGGCTMAGGGTCCCCTCACTCCCCATTTTTGGGGTGCTGACCCCCCCGTTTCCCCCCCCCAGCTGGAGTTCGCGGTGCAGATGAACTGCCAGGGCTGTGCCGACGCCGTGCGGGCGGCGCTGGACGCGGCCCCCGGTGAGTCCCCCGAACCCCCCCCCGAGCCCGGGGACCCCCCCAGCGTTTGGGGGACCCCCGCCACCCCTTGTGTGCCCCCCCCCAGACGTGAAGCTGCTGGAGCTGCGGCCCCAGGAGCAGTCGGTGCTGGTGGAGACGACGGCGGCGGCCGAGCGAGTGCGGGAGCTGCTGGAGAATTCGGGGTGCAGGGCCGTGCTCAAGGGCATGGGGGGCTCCCCCGAGGGTCAGTGGGGTTTAGGGGGGGTGCTGGGGGGGCCGTGGAGGCGTTTAGGGGAGACTCAGTAAGGTTTTGGGAGGTCCCCGGGGGGAAGTTGGGAGGGTTTGAGGGGTCCTTTGGAGGCTTTGGGGGGGTCAGAGARGGGTTTCGGGGGGTCACGATGGCATTGGGGGGGTCTCAGTGGGGTTTGGAGACGTCCTGGGGGGAGCTAGGGGGGCCYTAGTGGGTCTTGGTGGTCCTGTGTGGGGATTTGTGGGGTAACGGAGCAGTTTGGGGGGGTCACAGAGGGGTTTGGATGATCCGAGGGGAGTTTTGGCGTCTCTGGGGTCATTTGKGGGAGGTTTTGGTGTCCCTGGCTGGGGTTTAGGGTCAGTTTTGTGGGGAAGTTTTGGGGTCCCTGAGGTTGTTTTTGTGCTGGGGGGGTTTGGGGGTGCCGGGCCCTGACGTGTCCTCCCCCAGCTCCCGCCGGAGGGGCGGCGGTGGCGGCGCTGGGGGGTCCCGGGGGGGTCCGGGGGCTCGTCCGGTTCCTGCAGCTCTCGCCCGGCCACTGCCTCGTGGACGGGGCCGTGTCCGGGCTCCCCCCGGGCCCCCACGGGCTCCACATCCACGAATTCGGGGACCTCTCGGACCCCTGTGAGAGGTAACGGGGGGCAGGGGGCTGCAGGGAGGGGGGGAGGGGGTGTGTAGGGACTCCCAGTTTGACCCCCCCGTGTCCCATCCCCCCCCCAAAACAGCTGCGGGGGCCACTTCAACCCCAATGGGGAGACCCACGGGGGACCCCAGGACCAGCACAGGGTGAGTTGGGAGGTTCTTGGGGGGTCTTAGGGGGGGTTGGGGAGTTCATGTGAGGTTTTGAGGGGTCTCTGGGGGGTTTCAGGTGGTCTCGGAGGGGTTTGGGGGGGGCAATGAGGGGTTTGGGGGGGTCTCTGGAGGGTTTGGGAGGGTCTTGGAAGGGTTGGAGGCATCTCCTTGGGGTTTCTGGGTGCCTTTGAGGGGCGGTGGGTGGTCTCTATTGGGTTGAGGGGCTCTGTGGGGTTTGGGGGTGCTCCTGGACCCACCTTGTCCCCGCAGCACGCCGGGGACCTCGGGAACATCTGGGCGGACAGCGAGGGCCACGCGCGGTTCCGGATGGAGGACACGCGGCTGAAGGTGGGAATTGGGGTTCTGGGGGGGACCCTGGGGGGGGGCCCAGGTCTGCACCCCATGGCTGGGGGTGGGGTCTGACCCCAGCTGGGGGGGATGCAGGCTGTGCCCCGTGACTGGGGGGGTTTCTCTGGGGGGTCCTGACCCCCCCAATTCTCCCCTCCGCAGGTCGGGGACATCATCGGCCGCTCCGTGGTGGTGGCTGAGGGCGAGGACGACTTGGGCCGGGGGTGCCATCCCCTGTCCCGCGTCACCGGCAACTCGGGGCCGGGGTGAGCGCCGGGGGGCTCCGGTGGGGGATTTGGGAGGGGGGGGGGCTGTCTTTAGGGGCCTTCCCCCCTGACCCCCCTCTCCGTGTCCCCAGGCTGGCCTGTGGCGTGGTGGCCCGCGCGGCCGGGCTCTTCCAGAACCCCAAACGCGTCTGTGCCTGCGACGGCGTCACCCTGTGGGACGAGCGGGACCGGAGCCACGGGACCCCCGCGGGGACCCCCGCTCCGCACCTGTAGAAGCCCCCCGGGACCAAATAAACGCCCCTGGCTCTGCAGCCGCTGCGGCTCTTGCGGGGGTCGGGGGTCGGGGTGCGCGATCCCCGAAATGCGGCGGCTCCTTTAAGGGGGGCGTGGCCAGAGCGGCCCGGAGGCTGRGGGGGTGCGGTCTGAGGGGAGCTGGGTGGGGCCACGACGGCGGGAAAAGAGTGGGCGGGGCCTGCTCGCTCGCGGGCGGTGCACACGGCGCGCACGCGCGCTGAGGCGGGGCGGTGCGCACGGCACGCACGCGCGCTGCGCACGGCACCGCCCCCGCCGCCCTCAGCAGCCGCCGCCATTTTGAAGCCGCCGCCGCCGCTGCCGGTCCCGTCGCCGCTCCGCTCTCCCGCCCACCCCCCCCACCGGTCCCCGCCGCGATGCGTCCCGGCATCAAACTCTTCGTGGGCAACGTCCCCGAGGAGGCGACGGCGGAAGAGTTGAGCGAGCTGTTCGCCGGCGCCGCGGGGCCGGTGCTGGGCGTCGCCCTCATGAAGCAGTTCGCCTTCGTGCATCTGCGGGACGAGGCGGCGGCCGCGCGCGCCATCTCGCAGCTCAACGGGCACCAGCTCCACGGCCGCCGCATCGTGGTGGAGCCGTCCCGGCCGCGCCCCACCAACACCTGCAAGATCTTCGTGGGGAACGTGTCGGCCGCGTGCACGAGCGGGGAGCTGCGCTCGCTCTTCCAGCAATACGGCCCCGTGGTGGAGTGCGACGTGGTGAAAGGTACCGGACCCGCCGCCGGGGCCGCGCGGCCCCCGCCGAGCTCGCCCCGCGCCGCCGGGTGACCCGTGGGACCCGAGTTCCGTCCGACTGCGGCGTCGCCCCCGCCCGGACCGGGCTGGTGGAGCGGGGGGCGGTTCCTGCCGCCTCCCCCGTGCCYTGCGCGGGGCCGTGCGAGCCCGTGTGGGCTCCCATAACCCCCTCCTGCCAGCCACGTCCTCCATCGCCTCCGCCCGCCCCGGCCGGGGCGGTGCGAGCACGTGTGGGCGTCTCAGACCCCTGAATAACCCCGGTCCTGGCAGCCACGTCTCTTCATCGCCTCCCCCTGGGAGGTGTGCGACCCCATGTGGGTGCCCCATACCCCATAACTCCCCTGATAATCCTCCAGCCAGCCTTGTTCTCTGCCATCATCTCCCCAAGCCCCAGGTGGGGCCATGTGAGCCCGTGTGGGCTCCCCACACTCGTGAACACCACCATAACCCCCTTCCTGGCAGCTTTGTCCTCTGCCATCACCCCCCCCAGCCCCAAGTGGGGCCGTGTGAGCCCCTCAGGGCTCCCCAGACTCTTCCCACTYTTTGAACCTACTGTGCACCCGCCTCCAGGCAGCCACACTCTACATCACCACCCCCAGCCCAGGTGGGGTGACCCTTGCCCGCTGCTGCTGCCTCTGTGACCAGCTCACCCCTGACACGGAGCCAGGACGTGCACAGAACACACCATGAAGGCCTCAATGGCTCCATATTGGGACCCCCAGCACAGCCTGACGGGGTCACCCGCCTCCCCCTGACCSTGGTGTCACCCTTGTGTCACACAGATGGTGTGACAGTGTCGTCCCGCCTCCCTCCCCCTGACCCTGGYGTCACCTCGTCCCCTCTCACYCGACCCTGGAGTCCCGGTGATGTCCCCACAGTGCCCGTGTCCCCCTGCCCCAGTGACATCCCCGCTGTCCCCCTGCCCACAGGAGGGGGATGTTGTTCCTCTGCTCTCTCGTCTCAGGTCGCAGCCGCCAGCGGAGCCCGGCAGAACTCGTCCCTTTGCGTTCGGGGGGTGCCATGGCCACCCCAGGAGGTGGCAGTAGGGTGGGGGGGGGACACGGAGGGGACATCCCCTCTTTGGGCTGCCGGAGTGGGACATGGGGACGTGGGACAGGAGCCAGGAGGGCGGGATGGCAGAGGGAGGACACAGGAGGGGGTGGCACAGCACTGATGCTGGAGGGTCTGGGATGGGTTTGCTCGTCCAGCAATGCTCCTGGCACACTGCTCCCTCGGGTGGGTTGTCACTGGTTCCAGTGGTGGTGGTCTGTGACCATAGGGGAAACACCACGGGGTCGCTGCCCTCCTGCCCTGTGCCGGCCCCGGACCCGCCGTGCCCTTGGGGTGACCCCCTGACCACCGTGGGGGCATCTGACCCCCAAACCCACTGGGCCAAGTGCCACAGGTGGCCACCAGAGCTGCCACCAGGTCCTGCTTCCCTGCTCCTCGCTCTCCTCAGACACCTCTGCGCTGCTGAGCCGCGGTTGTGCCGCGGGGTGCCGGCTCCTCGCCATGGCCGGGTGGTCACGGGGCGTGCTCAGGCCCCTTCTTGTCCCTCCTTCTCCCTCTCCGTCCTCTTTCCCTTTTTCTTAACTCCCTGTTCCCTTCCCTCTCCCTGTCTTCATCTCTCTCCTCTTTCCCCTTCGTCTCCCTCCCTGTCCTACCTTCTCCCCCCTCTCTCCCCACTTCCTCTGTCCCTCTCCCGCTCTCTGTGCTGGCGCCGGTTCTCTCAGCTTTGCTCCGCTCACTGCCAGGACGTCCCAGCTGAGCCCACAGTGCTGGCACTGCCAGCCCAGCCCGGGCCCTTGGTCCCCGTGTGCCGGGGGGGGTCGGAAGGGGGTCACAGGAGGCAGAAAGTGGGGGGACACTGAGGGAACCAGGCGGGCTGGGGGAGGCTGTGAGCAGGGGCACGCCGGGCGGGCAGGGGGCTCCTTGGGCTGCGACCAAATGAACGTGGGGCAGAGCCAACGGTGGTGGTCGTGTCCTCGCCGGCAGAGCGGGGTCGGCAGCGCCATTCCGGGGCTGGCGGTGCCCGTCCCGCGCCCGTCCCGCTGCGGCCGCACGGCTCGTTAGCGCCGGCTCCTGTAACGAGTTGTGTTTTCTCCCCTCACTGCTCTCTCTGCTGCTTTGTCAGACTATGCCTTTGTGCACATGGAGAACGAAGCCGATGCTAAAGTTGCCATCGAAAACCTAAATGGGAAGGAGGTGAAGGGGCGCCGGGTGAACGTGGAGCTCTCCACCAACGTGCAGAAGAAGGGCACGGGCCAGGCCCCGCCGCCCGCCCTCGGCGTCGACAAGACCAAGCGCATCGGCCTCGAGTACCGCGAGAAGTTCCAGCCCAAGATCGAGGGCTTCGACCAGCAGCGCCGGGCGACCGACGCCGCCTTCCCCTCGGCCGCGGGCACCGGCTACGCCGCCGCCCCGTCCCTGTACGATTACCAGCAGCGCTTCGGCGCCAAGTACGACGCCTTCGAGGCGCAGCCCCGGCCCGCCTCCCCCTCCTACTTCGGCAGGGACCGCAGCCCGCTGCGGCGCTCGCCCACCCGCGCCGGCTACGCGGCGGTGACGCTCCCCATGACGGCGCAGCCGGCCGCCTACCGCGCCCAGCCCTCGGCCTCSCTGGGGGCYGCGTACCGCGCGCAGCCCTCGGCCTCCCTGGGCGTGGCGTACCGCCCGCAGCCCACCACGGGCCAGGCCGCCGCGTACCGCGCGCAGCCCTCGGCCTCGCTGGGCAGCGCCTACCGCTCCCAGCCCTCGGTCGGCTCCCTGGGCGCCGCGGGCGCTCAGCCCGCCGCCAACTCCCTCGGCTCCTATGGCGCCCAGCCCGCCGCCGCCTCGTACGGCGCGCAGCCCGCCGCCGCCAACTCCCTCGGCTCCTACGGCGTCCAGTCCGCCGCCCTGGCCTCCTCCTACGGCGCCCAGCCCGCCTCCGGCTACTCGGCCGGCTACGGCGCGCAGCCCTCCATCGCCGCGTACGGCGCCCAGCCCGCCGCCGGCCCCACCAGCTCCTACAGCGCCCAGGCCGTGGCCACGCACGTGGCGTCCTACGGCGCCCAGCCCGCCGCCGCCTCCTACGGCGCCCAGCCCGTGGACGGCCACGCCGGCTCCTACGGCGCCCAGCCCAGCGCCGCGCTCTCCGCCGGCTACGGCGCCCAGGCCGTGGCGGTGCACGCCAGTTCCTACAGCGCCCAGGCCGTGGCTGGTCACGCCGCCGCTGCCTACCAGCCCGTGGCCGGCCACTCGGCCTCCTACGGCGCCCAGCCCGCGCTGTCCAGCTCGTACGGCGCCCAGCCCACCGTGGGCCACTCGGCCTCGTACGGCGCCCAGCCCGCCGCGGGCCTGCCCGCGTCCTACGGCAGCCAGCCCGCGGCCGCCGCGCTCCCCGCCGGCTACGGCGCGCAGACGGGCTCCTCGCTGGCCGCGTCCTACGGCAGCCAGGCCGCCGTCGCCGCCGCCTCCTACAAGGCGCAGGCCTCCGCCCCGCTGACGGCCGCGTACCGGGCCCAGGCCTCCGGCGCCATGGCGGCGTCCTACCCGGCRCAGCAGCCGTCCTCCGCCGCGCTGGCGGCCGCGTACCGAGCCCAGCCGGGCAGTGCCTACGACGGGCCGAGCCAGCTGGGGCAGCCGGCGGGCTCCTACCTGGGCCTGGCGCAGGCCGCCGCCGCCGCACCGCCCTACGAGCGCACCCGCCTGTCCCCGCCTCGCAGCGCCACATACGACGACCCGTACAAAAAATCGTCCTCTCTGGCTAAAAGGTACGGCGCCGGGCGGGGCATCGCCCCCCGCCCCTGCCACCCGCTTCTCGCCGGCTCGCCGGGCTCCGGCGTCCCGCTCGCGGCTTGACCGGTGCCCGCGCGGCACCGGCGCGGCTCGCTAACGCCCGGCGCGGTGGGCACGATGGCTCCGCTCGCGCCGCGCAGATCCCGGGGGTGGGACGGGGCTCGGGGCGGGATGGGGGGAGGCGGTGGCACACGGCGGGGCCTCCACGGCATCTGATCCTGTCCTGCGCCGGCCTCGCCCGTCGCGGTGCGTCCCCGGGCAGGACGCAGTGCCGCCGCCGGCGGCAGATCTGGGCGCCGTTCCCCCTCGCTGACCCCGTCTCTTCTCTCGCCCAGGTACGCCTCCGAGCGCCGTCTGTCCGAGCTGGCCGATTACCGGCGCTTAGCGGACTCGCCGCTGGCGTACCGCCGCTCGCCCACCAAGTCCCCGCTGGACTACCGCCGCCTGCCAGACGCGCACACCGAGTACGCCCGCTACTCGGGCGGCTACGGCGACTACCTGCCCGCAGCCCGCGTGCACTCGGGCTACCAGCGCCGCCTCTGAGCCAGCTGCGGGCCCCRCTCGCCGCCCCGCCGGGGCACGGACGGTTGTTTTCCAGCTGCTTTTTTCTGGTTTTGCTGTTTGAGTTTTTTAGGAGGTTCCGCGGTCACGGTTGGCGGTGGCCGCACGATTCGTCGCCCGCCGGCGCTCGGTGCCGGTTCATAATCTGCCGGTGGTTGTGGCCGYGCAGCTGAGACTCTTTTATACCACGAGTTGTCCCATTTTTTGGTGAATTCCCCGTTTTCAGCAYTGGACCCAGCACAGCACTAGGGATTTTTTACAACTGTAAATAAAAGCTGGGGTCTGCTCCCGTTTCCAACGCCTCCCGCCTGGTTCTTTCCCGGTCCCAGGGGTCCCCTCCCACCCCTGGGGGACACTTCCCAGTGCCACAATCACCACCCACCCTGGGACTCCTGGTTCAGTGCCGCTCCTGGCGCTGGAGCCGCTTTCCCACCACGGAGAGGCGGATTTGGAGGATCAGTGGCGTTCGGAGCTGGCAGCGGGAAGTGCCGGAGCACTGGGACAGCAGTGCTGGACTCGGCCCTGTCCTGACGCTRCTGCAGTGACCACATAGGATTGCCAGGCACCGACCTGAACCGAGGCCTTGTTTTGGGTGAGAAAAGCTGGTTTTGAGGGGTGATGGTATGTGCCACGCCGAGGGTCGTGGGTGCCATTGTCACCACTGTGTTTCCACAGGCGCCTCCTGTCCCCTCGTCTCTCCCCAGGGACAGGTCCTGGTTGTGCCATGGGGAGGGGATGGTCAGGGCTCATTAACCACCACAGTAATTAGCCAGGGAGGAGGATCTAATGCTTCTCCCGTCCTCTCCAGGATGGCCACCCCCCCCCCGGGCCCGGCCCCGAGCCCTCGGCCCTGGCAATGGCAGCACCCGCAGGTGAGGATGGCACTGATGGCACCAATCAGCACAGACGAGGCAGAGGCGGAACCGGCAAAGTCACCAAAGGCACGTCCTGGGCTTAACGGCCTTAATTAACAAGCACCAAGAGACAGGAGGGCAGTGCAGGCCATTTGGGGACAAAGGAACCAGTTTGGGGACAAAATGAACCACTTTAGGGACAAACAAGGTGGTTTGGGGACCAATTAGCCCTGGGCAGGTTTAGCTGATCCTGCTGCCCATGAGGAGGAGGAGGAAGGGGAAGAGCTGGKGCATTAAAGCGCCTTTGTTACCCCTGGGGGCCCCAGGACCATTTTGGGGGTGCCCTCCCCTTGCCCAGCTCATCTCCCCTCCCTTCGCAGCACCGGCAGCTCTGGCTGGCGTGGGCAGAGCCAGGCAGGGCACGGGCAGCACTGGGGAGGCCAGAAGGTGCCATGCCACGTTCTGAGGGAAATCAAGTGCAGAGAAAGAACCGGGGGCGGAGCCAGCGCCGTTTGTTAAAAATTTCGAGTTTATTTTACCGGAAAGTGGGGTCAGGGGACTCTAAATCACTTGGGGGGTTCCACCCCCTCCGGCGCGGCGGCCTCCGGTCAGCTACGGCGTTAGGCTAAAAACCTACCACTGGATTATCCACCCTCTTAAAAAATAAAGGAAAAAAGGCAAACGACGACTCGGGAAGCTCCGGGGGAGCGAGGGGGCGGCGAAGCAAAGCAAAGCTGGCGCTGGGGGACGGCTGCGGCTGCGCGCTCACACCTGAGCCCGGGGCGGGGCGGGGACCCAAAACTACCTGGAAAAGCAAAATCCTGCCCACGGGGGCGGGGGAAGCTGGGGGAGGGGCTGAGCTAATCCTGCCCGGGCTGGGGACGAGCYGCGCGTCCGTAAGGAACGGGCCCGGGAGCGGCACGCGGCGGCGCTGGCACCCGGCGCGGCCCGAGACGCGCGGCGCCGAGTCGGCGTGCGACGGGACCCCGACGTCCAGCCGCACAAATCTTACCTGTAAGAGAAAAGAGGAGTTGGCGCAGGTGCCCCCGGGGCCGATCCGGAACCGTGCCGAGCCCCGGCGCCCCGGGGAGCTGCGGCTTCCTGAGAGCAACAGAGTCCTGACGTGGAGCAGCAGCGGAGCCCCGGCCCGCCGGGACCCGCCRGGACCCGGGCACAGCCCGTCCGGGCAGGAGCTGTCCCGGGACCGGGGGCTCTGCGGGAACCCCCCACCCGCAGGGACTGTGCCGGGACGGCGCCCGGCCCAGCGGGAACGCGAGTTATGGCCGCGAGAGCGACGCCGGCACCGCCCCGCTCACCACGGCCAGGCTTTAACGCCCGCGGGACCCCGGCACGGCCCGTCCGCGTCACCGTGACCCGTCACCCGCCTCGAGCTTGACCGGCACAACCGGGACCGGCGGCAGCGGGGCCCCCCCGCGGCGCCGAGAGCCGCCGACGCGCTCACCTCCGGCTCAAAAGGCGGAGTATCGCGCCCGGTCCGCGTACGGGTCCCGCCCGAAGCGCTGCATGTCGTAGAGAGACGCCCGGGCCACCGAGGAGACGGGCGACAGCTGCCCACGCTCGTACGTGTACGCCTCTCCGACGGTGCTGGCCGCGGCGGCCGTGCGGCGCAGGGGGCTCCTGTCCCGGGTGTAATACGTGGAGGACGCGGCGGCGGCCGCGGCGGTGGCGGCGGCGGCGGCGACGGCGGCCGCCGCGCCCGGGGTGGGCAGCAGCGCTCGGTCGTACGCGTCTAAGGTGGTGGGGATGCGGCCGGCCATGGCCGTGGTGGCGGCCATGGCCGAGGACTGGACCTGGGAGTACTGGGCGTACTGGGAGTACTGGGCCATGGTCTGCTCCGCGTAGGCGTCGTACGCCGAGGCCGTGGCGTAGGAGCGGACGCGGTAGCGCTTGTAGTAGTCGGCCATCCCGCCGTAGGCCTCATCGTAATACACGGTCTCCCCATAGCCCGCGGTGTAGGGAGTGCGCACGGCTCCGTACTGCTCGTTATAGGCCTCGGCAAAGTCCGCCACTTGCCCCGGGCGATCGACCGGGCACTCCTTAGACCAGTGCCCCTCCTTCCCGCAGCGGTAGCAGCCGCTCTTGTCTCCCATCCCGGGCGCCGTCCGCAGCCGGCTGGTGGACAGCTGCACGCGCATCCGCTTGCCTTGGGGAGAG
>JACAXG010000511.1:48834-58928 GCA_018881555.1 Amblyornis subalaris
CCCCAAACCCGCACCCCAAAACCTCCACCTGAACCCTCCACCCCAAACCCGCACCACTAAACCCTCACCCCAACCCCGGGCACCCAAAATCCGCACCCCAAACCCACACCCCAAACCCGCGCCCCATCTCCACGCGCCCCGCTGCCCACAGCCCCTTTCCCACGGCCCCCGCCTCCCGCCCCCCCTTTCCCTCGCCCCTTTTCCCCCATCCCCATTTCCCAGCCCCCAGCCCCCTTCTCCCCGCGCCCGCCCCGACCTGGTGCCGGGTGAGCAGGACGCCCACGCTGGTCAGGTCCTGGCCGCAGTGGCCGGAGCGGAGCTGGGCGCGGACGCCGGCGAGCCACGAGCGGAGGCCGGCGCAGGCCTGGGCGCAGCTCTCGGCGCGCGCGGCCTCGGCCAAGCCCCGGCCCTTGGCGGCCGCCGCCGCCTCCACCTCGGCCCACAGCGCCCGCAGCTCCTCCCGCGGCGCYGTCACCCGTCCGGCCAGCGCCGGCCGCGCCCGCGCCAGCTGCTCCCCGTCCTGCGGGACACGGGAACGGGGTCGGCAGGGCCGGGGAATCGGAGCCTGGGGCCGTCGGGGGCGGGCTCGAAGGGTCGTGGAGTCGTCGATGTCAAGGTTGGACCCGTTGGATTGTGGGGTTATGGAGATCGGGACCGTGGGTTGGACCCATGGGATCGTGGAATCATTGAGGTTGGACCCATGGGATCGTGGAATCATTGAGGTTGGACCCACTGTATTGTGGGATCATGAAGATTGGGACCATGGGATCATGGAATCATTGAGGTTGGATGCATGGGATCGTGGAATCATTGAGGTGGACCCATGGGATCATGGAATCATTGAGGTTGGATGCANTCATTGAGGTTGGATGCATGGGATCGTGGAATCATTGAGGTGGACCCATGGGATCATGGAATCATTGAGGTTGGATGCATGGGATCGTGGAATCACTGAGGTTGGACCCATGGGATCGTGGAATCATTGAGGTTGGACCCATGGGATCGTGGAATCATTGAGGTTGGACCCATGGGATCGTGGAATCATTGAGGTTGGACCCATGGGATCGTGGAATCACTGAGGTTGGACCCACTGGATTGTGGGATCATGGAATTGTTGAGGTTGGACCCATGGAACCACAGAATCGTGAAAATTGCACCCACGGAATTGTACAATCATGGAACCACAGAATTATTAAGGCTGAATCCGTGGAATCATGGAATCGTGAGAATTGGACCCGTGGGATCGTGGGATCATTGAAACTGAACCCATGGGATCACGGAATCGTTGGGGTCAGACCCATGGAATCATGGAATTGTAAAGATCGGACCCACAGAATCGCTGAGGTCGGACCCGAGCAATCTTGTGCCTCAACCCCCCCGCTCCTCCCGGATCCCACCATTCCCAAAGGCTGCCCCCGGCCCGGATTCCCTTTTTCCCGCATTCCCACCTTCTCCAGCGCCTCGAGCCAGCCCCGGTTGGCCGCGAGCTCGGCGGCGAAGGCTTGGTGCTTCTGCCACTTCCCCTGCAGGTCCCGCGCGCCCTCGTAGGACACATCCCGCGCCACCGGCAGCCTCTCCCGCAGCCACAGCGCCAGCTGGGACGGAGCGGGATGGGAACGGGGTGGGAATGGGATGGGAACGGGGCGGGAACAGGGCGGGAACAGGGCGGGGGACACAGATCAGGCCCTCTTCCCACCCCAGCCCAGCCCAGTTCTCATCTGCACCCCATCCCCATCTCACCCCCACCCCATCCATCCCCAATGTCCATCCTAATCCCATCCCGGCTCATCCTGTTCTCATTCCCAACCCAATCCCAATCCGAATCCCGTCTCACCTCCTGCCCATCCTGCAGGAACTTCTGCAGCTCCCAGTTATCCCGCAGCCGCCCCAGCAGCTCCTGGGCCGATTCCCGGATCTTCTGGTGCCTGTGCCAGGGACAGGAGGGTGAGAGATCGGATTCCCAGGGGATGGGGTGGGGTGGGCTGGGCTGGGATGGGCTGGGATGGGATGGAGTGGGCATGGATGGATGGAAGGGATGGGATGGGATGGACTGTGAGGGACTGGGATTGAGATGGGATGGGAGAGGTCACCCTCACCTGCTCTCCACCGACTCCACCGTCTCCCGCACCTTTTCCGCGTGGATGCCGCCCTCGTCCAGCAGCTTCCGGCCGGTGTCCGTGAGCRCCCGGACGCGCTCGGTGCCAGTGTCCAGCGCCGCCAGGAACTCCTCCAGCCTCCGCACGGCCGCCTCCGCGCCCGGCACCGTGCCCGGCATCTCCGTGTGGGCCAGCGCGTGCTCCTGCGGATTGGTGCCGAGATGAGGATCCGGATCGGGACCGGAATTGGGAACGGGATCGGGATCGAGATCAGGATCGGGATCGGGGTCGGGATCGGGACCAGGGTCGGGATCAGGATTGGGATCGGGATCGGGATTGGGGTCAGGATCGGGATCGGGGTCGGGATCGGGATTGAGGTCAGGATCGGGATCGAGATCAGGATCGGGATCGGGGTCGGGATCGGGATCAGGATCGGGATTGGGGTCAGGATCGGGATCGGGACTGGGACCGGGATCAGGACCGGGACCGGGATCGAGATCGGGACCGGGATCGCACCAGAGCCCCGGCACGGCCCCGGCATTCCCGGCTCACCTGCTTCCCGAGCGTGCCCTCCACCTGCTTGGCGTCCCGCAGGAACACGTGGAAGGCGACGGCCTGGGCCAGGAGGCGCTGGCGCCGCTCCCACAGCCTGCCCAGCTCGTCCCAGTCGGCGTCCAGCGCGTCCAGGCGCTGCAGCAGGGCCGGGCCGTGCGCGTCGCCCTCCGCCTGGCCCCGCGCCAGCTCGCGGCCGGCGGCGCGGGCGCTGCGGTAATCGGCGCCGTAGTGCGAGATCTCGGTGCGGAGGCTCTCGTGCTGCCGCAGGGAGCCCTCGGCCTCGKCCAGCGACGCGGGCACGTCCTCGGAGCCCGCGGCCGCGCGGGTGCGGGACAGCCAGGCCTGCAGCGCCGCCAGGTCCCGCAGGAAGCCGCGGAGCCTCCGCGCCCGCCCCAGGGACTCCTGGCGGCCCCGCAGGCCCCGGCGCAGCGCGTCCCACTCGGCCTCGAGCCCCGCCAGCGCGGCCCGGATCTCGGGCTCCCGCTCCGCCTGCTCCGCCGACAGCCGCTCGCCCTCGGCGCGCAGCTCCCGCAGCTTTCCCTGGATGGCGTCCAGGTCGCGGCCCATGCCCGAGAGCTTCCCCTGCAGCGCCGCGATCCCGGCCAGGTCCCGGCCCAGCGCCCGCGTGGCCTCCAGCGCCGCCGTCTTCTCCCGCATCCAGCCCCGCGTCTCGTGGCACTCCAGGCGGAAGTTCTGGATGTTCAGCGCCGAGGTCAGCGCCGCCTTCTTGCGCTCGGCCAGCGCCCGGAACCGCTCCCACCTGGCGCGRGCGGGATCGGGGCACGGTGGGACGGAGCCCGGGGAATGCCCGGAGCATCCCGGCCCGCCTGGAAAAGGCATCTCTGCATCCCTGCGGCATCCCGGTCTGGAGAATCCATCCCTTCCCAGAGCATCCCAGCCCGGAGAATCCATCCCTGAATCCCTGGAGCACCCCTGACTGCCCAAAGCATCCTCAAGGCTGCCTGGAGAATCCATTCGTGYCCGGAAAAGCCATCAYTGCCTGCCTGGAGMATCCCAGCCTGGATAATCCATTCCTTCTCTGAGCATCTGCGACTGGAGAACCCCTCCCTGCATCCCTCGAGCATCCCAGCCTGGAGAACCCATCCCTGCATCCCTGGATCATTCCCGCTCGGAGCGGTGTCCTGCCCAGAGCACTCTCCTGCCTGCCTGGAGCATCCCAGCCTGGAAATCCCATCCCTGCATCCCCGGAGCATCCTCGAGGCTGCCCATAGAATCCGTCCCTGCCTGGAGAGCCCATCCCTGCCTGCCTGGAATATCCCGACCCGGAGAACCCATCCCTGCCTGGAACACCTCCCTCTGCCCGGAGCATCCCCGAGCGCCTGGAAAACCCATCCCTGCCCGGATCCCTCCCAATTCCCGCCCGGAACAACCCGTCCCGGCCCCGCCCCACCTGTCCCGGAGCTGCTCCCAGGTTTCCCGGGCGCTTTCCCGGTTCCGCTCGGCGGATCCCTGGAGCTCCTGCGCGACGCGGCCCACGGAGGCCACGCGCGCCGCCAGCGCCGCCAGCTCCGGCTCCAGCGTCTCGAACCTGCGGGAGCGCCGGGAATGACCGGAGTACCGGGAATACCGGGAGTACCGGGAGTGCTGGGAATGCCGTGCTGGAGACGGGAATTCAGGGAACTGCGGAAACCCCAGACACACCAGCAGCGCCGTGCCAGAGGTGGGAGTTCAGGGAATGCCAGAAATTCTGGGAATGCTACGCTGGAGGTGGGAATTCAGGGGATACTGGGAGCACTGGGAATACTGTGTGGGAGGTGGGAATTTTGGGAACGCTGGGAAGACCGGGAATATCGTGTCGAGGTGAGAATCCAGAGAACACAGGGAATACTGCACCGGGGGTGGGAATCCTGGGAACAACGGGAACAGCAGGAACTCTGCGAACGCTGTGCCCGAGGTGAGAATTCAGGGAACACCGAGAACGCCRGGAATAATGGGAACACTGTGGCGATCGCGAGTACTCTTGGGAATATTCCCGGGATGGCAGCACCGGGGGAATCCCCGTGGGGGTAATCACGGCACTCCCAACTCTTCCCGGGAATATCTCAGGGATTTATAGGGCCCGGCGCGGCGGGCGCGGGCACTGCCGGGCGCTCACCGCTGCTGCACCACCTCCAGGTCCTCGATCCGCTCGGGAATCTCCATGGAGAGCAGCCACTGCTCCCGCTCGCCCACCCAGAGCGCGCAGGCGTCGGCCTCGCTGCGCGCCGCGAACATGCCCAGCGCGTCCCGCAGCTCCAGGCGCCGGCGCTCGGCCCGCGCCTCCAGCTCCCGGTGCCGCCGCTCCAGCTCCGCCAGCCGCTCCGCCAGCCCCGGCACCACGTCGGGAACGTCGCCGGGATCGCCGCCGGGATCGCCGCCGGGCAGCGCCTGCTCCCGCAGCGCCGCCAGCGCCGGCCCGCGGCGCCGGAGCTCGTCCTGCAGCTCCCGCAGGCGCCGCTCCAGGATCCCGGCGGATCTCTCGTCGTGGCCCAGCTCCGGGCCCTGGACGCGCCGGGACGCGGCCGCCAGCCAGGCCTCGGCCTCGGCCGCCTCCGCGTCCAGCTGGAACCGGCCCGCGGCCGCCCGGAGCCGCCGCTCCCGGGCCCCGGCCAGCGCCGGCAGCGCCGCCCAGAGCGCCTCCAGCTCCCGGATCCGCCGCGACACGGCGGCCGAGGGGTCCGGGGATGCGGCGGGGGCTTCCAGGGGTCCGTCAGCGGGTTCCGGGGATCCGTCGGTGCGTTCCGCGGGTGCGGCCGCCGATCCCGAGCGTCCGTCGGTGGATTCCGTGGGGCCGGCAGCGCGTCCCGTGGACGTGCCCTCGGGTTCCCTGGGGCCGGCGCTGGGTTCCACGGATCCCGCGGCGGGTTCCAYGGGCTCTGCGCTTCCCGTCGATCCGGCGGTGGCTCCCATGGATCCGGCAGAGGATTCCGTGGCTCCCACSGGTCCCGCGGCTCCGTCGGGGGCTCCTCCCTGCGCCAGCAGCTCCCGGCCCCGCTCCAGCAGCTGCTCCAGCGGCCCCGCGCGTCCCCCCAGCGCCCCTCGGATGGCCTCGAGCTGGCTCAGCATCCGCAGCGAGCCCGGCAGGTCCCGGCCCAGCTCCGGGCAGCGCAGCAGCCGCTCCTGCTCCCGCATCCACGCCTCCTCCTCGCCCGCGTCCCACAGGAACTTCCAGAGGCGCCGCGAGCGCTCCAGCCGCAGCCGCCGCTGCGCCGACAGCGCCGACAGCTCCCGGTACCGCAGCTCCAGCGCGGCCACGCGGCCCCGCAGCTGCTCCGGGGGGCACGGGCGGTACCCTGGGGGGCGCGGGCGRGGGTCAGGGGGGTCCCAGGGAGRGGGGGGGCTGGGGGCTGTCCCAGGGATTGGGGGTCACAGGGTTTGTGGGCTCAGGGAGGGCTTGGGGGGAGTCCCAGGGTTTGGGGATCACAGGGATTGGGGGCGCCAGGTGTCTGGGATTCTCAGGGGTCCCAAGGGTTTGGGTGTCCCAGGTTTTGGGGGCTCTGGGGTTTGGAGGTCCCAAGGTTCGGGGGTCCGGTGTTCAGAGGTCGCAGTTTTTGGGGGTCCCAGGGTTTGGGAGTCCCAGGTTTTGGGGAGTCTGGGCTCTGGGATTTGGAGGTCCCAAGGTTCGGGGGTCCGGTGTTCAGAGGTCGCAGTTTTTGGGGGTCCTGAGGGCCCCGAGGTCCGGGGGTCCTAGTCTTGGGATTCCGAAAGGCCCCAGGTGTGTGGGGGTCCCGGGATTCAGGTGTCCCCGAATTTGGGTGTTCAGAGGGGTCCGGGGGGGTCCCAGTTGTGGGGGTCCCAGTTTAGGAGRGCACTCCCCCTCCCCCTCCCCACAGTGCCCATGTCCTGGACTGGTTCGGGGTCCCTGGGTTTGGGGGCTCCGTGAGTCCTGGGAGTCCCAAGTTGTGGGGGTCACTCACCCCCGCCCTCCCCGAGGAAGCGCTCGGCCGCTGCCCCCACGCTCCGGACCCTCTCGGCCTGCGCCGCCACGTCCCCCTCGACCAGGGCGTGGATCTGCAGCAGATCGTCCACCTGGCTCAGGTGCTGCCCGAACTCCCGCGACCGCAGCCGCACCTGCGGGGCCCGGGGGACACCGGGTGGGTCGCGGGGAGGGGTCCCACGAGGGACCCCCCCCATTCCCTCCGCCTCGCCACCTCCATCTCGTCCATCCAGCCCATGAGGTGCTCCAGGTCGCGCAGGAGCCGCTGCAGCTCCAGGTGCGCGCGGAGCCGCTCCCGCCGCGCCGCCACCTGCGCCCGCAGCGCCTCCCACAGCGACACCACGTGCTCGCGCCGCGTCGCGATGCCGCCCATGTCGTGATAGCGCTCGGCCTCCAGCTCGGCCGCCACGGCGCTCACGGCGCGCACGCGGCTCCCGTAGGCCGCGATGTCGCTCTCGATGGCCTCGTGCTTGCGCAGCGCCGCCTCCACCCCCCCCAGGGACCCCCCGAAGTTGTCCTGGGGGGGAAAAAGGGAGGAGAGGAGAGTGAGAGGGGGGAGCACCCCAGGGACCCCCCCCGCAATTGTCCTGGGGGGGGGAAAAGGGGGGAGAGGAGGGTGAGGTCAGGGGGCGACCCAGGGAACCCCCCCCCCCGGAATTGTCCTGGGGGGAAGAGCAGGGATGAAGGCAAGGGGACACCCCAGGGACCCTCTGGAATTGTCCTGGGGAGGGAAAAAGGGTGAGGGGAGACACCCCAAGACCCCCCCCCCCCAGAATTGTCCTGGGGGGGAAAAGGAGGGAGAGGGGAGTGAGGGGTGGACATCCCAGGGACCCCCCCGGGAAGTGTCCTGGGGGGGGAAAAGGGGCGTGAGGGGGGGCGGGAGTCTTGGAAGGGGGACACTGGGAGGTCCCTGAGAAAGGTTCCTGGGGGGTCACTGGTCTGGGGAGAGTCCCAAGTGTCCCCGAGTGGGGGGTCCCGGGGGTCCCTGGATGCCATGAGGCGCTGGTCGTCCCCGAGCGGGGGTTGACTGGGGGGGTCTCAGTGGGGTCTCAGGGGTCCCTGGGGGGCGTCCCGGGGTCACCTGTGCCACGAGGCGCTGGTTGTCGCCCAGCCAGGTCTCCCTGAGGGCCGCCTTGCGGTGGAAGCGAGCGGCCAACTGCTCCAGGTGCTGCTGCCGGAGCAGCTCCGAGCGCAGCGCCAGCTCCCGCCCGTGCTCCGCCTTCTCCAGCCGCTCCCAGGCCTGCGGGACACGCGCGTCACCCGGGGCACACCTGGGGCACACCTGGGGCACACCTGGGACACCTGGGGCACACCCACATCACCCCAGGCACCTGGGACACACCTGGGGCACACCTGGGACACACCTGGGATACACCTGGGACACCCCTGGGGCACGCCCACATCACCCCAGGCACCTGGGACACACCTGGGACACCCCTGGGGCACACCTGGGACACCCCTGGGGCACACCTGGGGCACACCTGGGACACCCCTGGGGCACACCCACATCACCCCAGGCACCTGGGACACACCCGGGGCACACCTGGGACACACCTGGGGCACACCTGGCACCTGTGTCACACCTGTCACCCGTGGCACTGTGTCCCCTCCATGCCCCCCCGGGTCCCTGGGCCCCTCCCATTCCCCCCTGGGGCACACTGGGGTACCCCTGGGGCACACCCACATCACCCCAGGCACCTGGGACACACTCGGGGCACACTTGGGACACCCCTGAGGCACACCTGGGACACCCCTGGGGCACACTGGGATACCCCTGGGACACCCCCACATCACCCCAGGCACCTGGGGCACACCTGGCACCTGTGTCACACCTGTCACCCGTGGCACTGTGTCCCCTCCATGCCCCTCCATGTCCCTGTGCCCCTCCCATTCCCCCTGTCCCCGTCCCCCTGTTGATGTCGGCGCTGTGTCCCCCCATATCCCTGTCCACCCCCACGTCCCTGTGTGCCCCCCATGTCCCCCCCGTGTCCCCCCTGTCCCTGTCACCCTGTTGATGTCGGCGCTGTGCGTCCCCTCCCGGGGCACGAACTGCCGCTGGTTGTTGGCGCGGAGGCGGCTCCGGAGCGAGAACAGCAGCACCTCCAGCGTCCCCTTGTCCTCGAACCTGCAGCGGGGGACCCCAAAATACACAGGGGGACCCCGAAAACCCACCAGGGCGACCCCAAAATACACCGGGGGACCCCAAAAACCCACCAAGGGATCCCGAAAGCCCAGCAGAGACCTCAAAGACCCACCAAGGGACCCCAAAATACACCAGGGGGGACCCTAAAACCCACCAGGGGATCCCAAAATCCACTGGGGGAATCCCAAAACCCACCCTGAGCCCCAGGGACACCCCAAAACCCCTCGGAGGGAACCCGAAACCCACTGAGAGGGACCCCAAACCCCATGAGGGGACCCCAAAACCCCACTTGGGGATGCCAAACCCCTCAGGGGGACCCAGAATTGTCTCAGGGAGACCCTGACCCCCCCGGGGGACCCCGAAGGCCCGGGGGTCTCACCGGGGGGGCTTCTCGGTGGTGCGGTAGGCGCTGAAGGCCTGGAGCTGGCCCTGCAGGCCGGGGATGCCGCGGGGCAGGCGCCTGTCGGTCAGCAGCAGCAGCGAGCGCTGGATCCAGCCCAGCAGCTCGGCCGCCTGCGCCTCGTAGCGCCCGGCCAGGCCCTCGGCCTCGCGCGCCGCCTCCAGCACCTGCCGAGACACCGCGCTCCAGCCGTCCGGCCGGCTGTCCGTCTGTCCATCTGTCCACCCATCCGTCTGTCCATCCTCACATCCATCTGTCCATCTGTCCGTCCAGCCTCACATCTGTTTGTCCATCCGTCCATCTGTCCATCCACCCATCCGTCCATCCATCCATCYATCCATCCTTACATCCGTGTGTCCATCCATTGTCACATCCGTCTGTCCATCCGTCCATCCAACCACATCCATTTGTCCATCYATCCATCCATCTGTCCATGCTCACATCTGTCCATCCGTCTGTCCATCCATCCTCACATCCATCCCCGTCCATCCCCGTGTCCATTTGTCCATGCCTCCATCCATCCATCCCCGTGTCCCTCCATCCCTTTATCCCCCTGTCCGTCCATCCCTTCCCCACCCCCCGTCCGTCCCTCCATCCCCCCCATCCCGACTCCCACCCGCCCATCCCCGCGGATTCTGTCCAGTCCCCACCCCCCAACGCCATCTGTCCCCTCTGTCCATCTGTCCATCGTCCATCCCTCCCTCCTCCCATTCCCTTTCCATCCACCCCGCTGTCTGCCCACCCGTGTCCATCCTTGTGTCCCCCTGTCCCGTGTCCATCCCCTCTGTCCATCCCTGTCCCCTCGTGTCCATCCCCTCTGTCCATGTGTCCATCCCGGACCTTCCCGACGCGTTTTCCCTCCACGGCCAGCGCCTTCATCCTGGAGAAGTGGTGGTAGAGGGCGGCCACGTAGGTCAGCACTGACCGCTCGTCCGGCTGCTCCACGGCCACGTCTGGGGGGGC
>JACAXG010000512.1:5463-17230 GCA_018881555.1 Amblyornis subalaris
GCCATCACACTGCACCTAAAAGATGGCCAGGGGTTCAGACCCAGCCAGCATGGGTTTAGGAGGGGCAGGTCRTGCTTGACCAACCTGATCTCCTTTTATGACCAGGTGACCCGCCTGGTGGATGCAGGAAAGGATGTGGATGTTGTCTACCTGGACTTCAGCAAAGTCTTTGACACTGTCTCCCACAGCATCCTCCAGGATAAGCTGGCAACCCGTGGCTTTGATAGGTGCACCCTTTGTTGGGTTAAGAACTGGCTGGATGGCCGGGCCCAGAGAGTGCTGGTGAATGGTGCTGCATCCAGCTGGCGGCCAGTGACCAGTGGTGTTCCCCAGGGATCAGTGCTGGGGCCAGTCCTGTTTAATATCTTCACTGATGAYCTGGACRAGGGGATTGAATCCACCATCAGCAARTTTGCAGATGACACCGAGCTGGGAGCAAGTGTCGATCTGCCGGAGGGTAGGAGGGCTCTGCAAGGGACCTGGACAGGCTGGATCCATGGGCCGCGTCCAACAAAATGAAGTTTAACAAGTCCAAGTACTGAGTCTTGCATTTTGGCCACAACAACCCCCTGCAACGCTATAGGCTGGGGACAGAGTGGCTGGACAGTGGCCAGGTAGAAAGGGACCTGGGGGTACTGGTTGACAGCCGCCTGAACATGAGCCAGCAGTGTGCCCTGGTGGCCAAGAAGGCCAATGGCACCTAGCCCGTGTCTCGAATAGTGTGGCCAGCAGGACCAGGGAAGTGATTCTTCCCCTGCACTCAGCACTGGTGAGGCCACACCTTGAGTGCTGTGTCCAGTTCTGGGCCCCTCATTTTAAGAAGTACATTGAGATGCTGGAGCATGTCCAGAGGAGGGCAACAAGGCTGGTGAAGGGCCTGGAACACATGCCCTACGGAGAACAGCTCAGGAACTGAGGCTGTTTAGCCTGGAAAAAAGGAGGCTTAGGGGAGATCTTATCTCTCTCTACAACTCCCTGAAAGGAGGTTGTAGCCAGGTGGGGGTTGGTCTCTTCTCCCAGGCAACCACTGACAGAACGAGAGGACACAGCCTTAAGCTGCGCCAGGGGAAGTTTAGGTTCGACATCAGAAAAGAATTCTTCACTGAAAGAGTGATTGGGCACTGGAATGGACTGCCCAGGGAGATGGTGGAGTCACCGTCCCTGGAYGTGTTTAAAAAAAGACTGGATGTGGCACTCAGTGCCATGGTTTAGTTGATGAGGAGATGGCAGGTCACAAGTTGGACTCGATGATCTCAAAGTTCTTTTCAAACCTAGCTGATTCCATGATTCATTCTGTGATTCTGTAATTCCTTTATTTTTACCCTGATTCTAGATGTTTTGACAGGATGAAGATGGAAATTATTTAGGTTAGAAAAGACCTCCAGAATCCTCCAGCGTTGCTTGATGCCACCAGAAGAAACAATTGGAGAGAGCAGGTGAGATTTTTGGGGGTGCAAAGTTAAAAAATCAGCTCTTCCCAATGAATTTCTGACATTGATGTGAGTCCCTACGAATGTTCCTCCCCCTGCGTTCATCCAGGTGCCTATAGGGATTCAGGAGGATGTGGAGACCACCAGCCAAGTGTCTTCCTGATGTGGATCACAGGGAATGTGGGTCACCAGGGCTCTTCCCAATGTGGGTCCTCCGATGGGGGATGAAGTTGGAGCAGCGCACGAAGCTCTTCCAGCACTTGGGGCACTCGCAGGGCTTCCCTTACCAGTGCCTCCATTGGTGTCTGGTCAAGTGAGAGCTGTCTGAGAAGCTCTTCCCACACTTGGGACACTCATAGGGCCTCTCCCCAGTGTGGATGCGCCGGTGCCTGAGGAGGTTGCAGTTGCAGTTGAAGCRTTTCCCGCAGTCGGGGCAGCRGAAGGGCCTCTCTGTGTGAATCCACTGATGCAGGAGGAGAGTGGAGCTGGTCTGAAACCTCTTCCAGCACTTGGGACACTCGTAGGGCYRTTCCCCAGTGTGGATSMKCTGGTGGAYGATCAGCTCAGAGCTTCTGATGAAGCTTTTTCCACATTCCAATCACTCATAGCGCCTCTCCCCGGTGTGGATGTGCTGGTGGGTGATGAGGGTGGAGCTGTGCTTGAAGCCCTTCCCACACTCGGGGCAGYGGAAGGGCCTCTCCTCTGTGTGAATCTGCTGATGTATGAGGAGGCTGGAGCTGGTCTGAAAGCTCTTGTCACACTCGGGACACTCATACAGCCTTTCCCTAGTGTGTATCATCTGGTGGACGATCAGCTCAGAGCTCCTGATGAAGCTTTTCCCCACGTTCCAAGCACTCATAGGGCCTCTCCCCAGTGTGGATGTGCCAGTTTCTGACGAGGTGGGAGTTGTACTTGAAGCCGTTCCCGCAGTCAGGGCAGTGGAAGGGCCTCTCCTCTGTGTGCGTGCACTGATGCTTGAGGAGATTGGAGCTGGTCTGAAACCTCTTCCCACACTCGGGACACTCGTAGGGCYGTTCCCCTTTGTGGATCATCTGGTGGCGGATCAGGTGGGAGCTCCGGCTGAAGCTCTTCCCACATTCCAAGCACTTGCAGAGATTCTCCCTGCCATGAAGCTGCTCATGGACCACCAGGTCAGAGCTCTCGCTGAAGCTCCAGTTGCCTTCCCAGCACAGGGTGGGTCTTCTCTCCTCACAGCACCCTGGGCTGGGTTCGGAGCCCCTCCTCATGTGGGAGCTCCAGGGATTTTCCTCCCCGTTGGATTCCTGTGCCGTGGAGCCGCTCAAAACGGCCTCTCCCACGAGGTTCTACCAGGGGAATTTGTCCTCCCTGGTCTCCATCCTCAGCTCGTTGCCTGGGGGAGGAAGGACAAGGAGAGGATGGGATTTGCCTCCATGCCAGAGGGAAGGGGAAGGACATACCCCCARTCCGTCCCCAGCTGGACGGCGTTGGCAGCGGGGTTGTCCTGCAGCCRGGGCCAATGCAGGGCTGGGAGATGGAGGAGAAGAGAGGGGGGAAGGGCCAGTGACTTCCTCCGCACCTGCCTGGGGGTCCAGGGGCATCTTCCTCTTTCTCACAGTCTCCTTCTCCATCTGGCCAAGGTTTGGGAAGGGGAAATCCTGGTTTGGGGGAAAAAACAAGGTGTAAACACATTGGGTTTGAATTTACCCTTGGCCCAAGGGCATCTCTAGAAGTCACCAAGTGCCTGGTGTCCATAAAAACCTCCAGACCACCAAGATTCAGTCAAAAAAACTTCTTCCAGGAGTTCCCCCTCTCTGGTCTCTCCACGTTGGGGTTTCCCTTCTCAGGGGATCCCGCTTAAGGGAAGCTGGGGGTTTTGGGAGTCCCAGGGATCCCTTCTCCCCTGTCTCTCTCTCCAGGCTGCCAGAGCTCGTGGGGGTCCCTACCCTCTGGGTCTCCCTTTCAGGGTCCCGGGGCTCCCCCTCTCCAAGCTACCAGGGATCCCCCAGCTCCGCTATCACCCCTCTCTGCTCTCCCCTTTCCAGGGCTCCCAGGGTTCTCCTAATGGCTTTAGGTGCTGTTTCTCCTGAGGCAAATTCCCTTCGTGGTTTATTCCCAAAACCTCCTTTGAGAAGAAGCCATTCTGGGGGTACAGATTCACCAAACCAACGAAGGATATTGCCCGTGCAGTTATTAGCACTGAGAAATACTCACACCCAGCGTAGCCAGCCACAAGTTCAGAAATAAAGAGGCAGGAAGGCTCTTAACGCACTATGTTCCACAGTCCGGGGAGTTTATTCCATTCAACCATGAAGGGAGTAGGAGGTGAAGAGACCCAAACAATGAAGGTACTGGGTTTTTAAACCCACGCGCTCGGGGGAGCCAGCAACCAATCACTATGGCTTAGGGGAGGGAAGAAGGCAGGGAGAAACCACCACAACCAATTACTAAGGAGGGAGGGCGGAGAGAACCATGGACCAATGGGTTGAGGGTCAGGGGGTGGAGAGAAGGCCGGGTAATACAACTTCAACCAATAGGGGTAAACAAGGGGAGGAGTAAGGGAACAGGGATAAATGGGATGCCGAGTAAGGGAGAACATTCTAGAACTGAACCTTATAAGGGAACAAGGAATAATAGGTTGCTCGATCACTCCTGTGGCTGGCACAAACACTGCAGCACTCTCTGCTGCAGGTTCAGCTACCTCTACATTCCCCCATCCAATGGCTCTCCCAGGGGTCCCCAAAATCCAGTGTCCCCCTCCCCCACCACTCCCACATGGTCCCCATGTGGCCCCGGGAAGAGCTGGGAGGGCCCAGCCAGGGAAGCCCCAACCCAGCTGTGGGGGGGGAAATGCATCCCCCCACCCCCTGCCAGGGCTCTGCCAGCAGCCGCCATGGGGACCCCCCAAAAACACGTCCCAAGGAGCCCCCAATGTCCCCCCAAGTGGCATTTGTGGCTTTTGACTCTGCAAGATCCAAACATCCCCCCCAAAAAACCAGGGATCCCCCAGGGTATTTGGGGCGAGATCCCCTTCCCCGGTAACCTGTGGGATGGGGGGGGGGGGGGGGGGGTGGTGGTGGTGATGATGCTGCCAGGGGGGGCTGCGAATTCAGGGAGAGCTGAAACCTCATGATTCCTTCTTCACTTCTTGCTCCTCCTTTGTCCTTCCTCTTCCTCTTCCTCTTCCTCTTCCTCCCTCTCCTCCCCCCCCCACTCCTCCTCCCTCCTCCTCCATCCCTCCTCCTCATTCCCCATTCCCCAAACCCCTCACATCCTGCGGGAGGAGCGGGGATGGAGCCGGGACAGGTTGGGATGGACAGCGTGGGGCTCTCAGCTGCTCCCACCCGCTGGGGGGGAACCCGGTCCAGGGAAAAGGAGAGGGAAACTGGGAAAACTGGGAACTGCAGCATACTGGCAATGACTGGGATCGTACTAGGGGCAACTGGAACTGTGCTGGGGCATCTGGGAGTGTCTGGGTATGACTACAAATGTGCCAGGGGCAACTGGGATATACTGACAGTGTCTGTTCACCATACTGGAGGTGACTGGAACCACACTGGGAACAAGTGGGACCATGCTCGGGACAACTGGGAGCAAGCGGCAGTGACTGGGTCTACACTGGGGGTGACTGCGATTGACTGGGACCATGCTGGGAGCGACTGGGATGACACAGGGGGGGACTGGGACTACACTGGGGGCAACTGGGTACAACTGGGATTACACTGGGAGGAACAGGAAATAAGTGGAACTAGACTGGGGGCAACTGGGATAACAGTGGGAGCAGCTGCACTCATGCTGGGTGAGACTGGGATCACACTGAGCACGACTGGGAACATACTGGGAGCGACTGGGACTGCACTCAGGGTGACTGGGAATGGCTGTGAGCAAGTGAGATCAGGCTGGAAGGAACTAGGAGTGACTGGAAACATGGTGGGGGCAACTGGGATATACTGAGAGAAACCATACTGGGGGTAAGTGGGAGCACTTGGAACCACACTGGATGATAATGGGAGCAGCTGTGCCCATGCTGGGGTCACACTGGGATCCTACTGGAACTGACTGGGATCAGACTGGGAGTGACTTGAGTAGCACTGAGAGTATCTGAGAGTGACTGGGATCAGACTGGAATCAGACTGGGAGTGACTGGAAAGGTGCTGGCCATGATTGCAACCACACTGGAGGTGACTGGGAGCAAAGGAGACCACGCTCGGAGCAAATGGCATCGTATTTGGAGTGACTGGGAGGGACTGGATTCATACTGGGAGCAACTAGGCCCACACTGGGAGGGACAGGGAATCACTCTGGGCATGACTGGAATAATACGGGGATTATCTGGGAGTGACTGGGATCAGACTGGGGTGACTGTAACCATACTGGGGGTGACTGGGTGCAACTGGGATCATGCTGGGAGCAAATGGCACCATTCTGGGAGTGACTGGGTTAATACTGGGAGCTACTGAAACCACCCTTGAGGTAACTGGGACCATACTGAGAGTGACTGGAAGAAACTGGGATCATACTGGAGGCTACTGGGATCATACTGACATTGAGAAGGAGCAACTGGGGCAACTGGGGCCCATACTGGCAGTGAGATTATAGCAGAAGTGACTGGGACCATTCTGGAAGTGACTGGGACCATACTGGGAGTGGGATTATAGCGGGAGTGACTGGGATCATCCTGGAAGTGACTGGAACCATACTGGGAGTGACTGGAATCATACTGGGAGTGACTGTGGTCCTATTGGGATCATCCTGAGAGCCACTGGGATTACAGTGGGTGTGAATGGAACCCTACTGGAGGCTACTGGGAGCTACTGGGCCCATGTTGGCAGGAAACAGTGGACACACTGGGAGCAACTGGGATCAACTGGAAGGCACCGGAACTGTGCTGAGGGGACTGAGACCACAACTGGGTAACTGGGATCATACTGGGAATAACTGAGACCACACTTTGAGCAACTGACAGAAATTGGGATCACACTGGAGGCAACTGGGAGTAACTGGGAAGGACTATGAGCATGCTGCGGGTAAGTGGGATATACTGAAAGTGTCTGGAACCACACTGGGGTGACTGGAACCACACTGGGAACAACTGGGACCACGCTGGGGGCAACTGGGAGCAAGTGGCAGTGACTGGGTCTACACTGGGGGCAACTGGACGTGACTGGGACCATGCTGGGAGAGACTGGGATGATACAGAAAGGGACTGGGACTATACCAGCGGCAACTGGGTACAACTGGGATCACACTGGGAGGAACAGGGAGCAACAGAGAAGTATTCTGGGACAACTGGGATCGTACTGGAATAACAGTGGCAGCAGCTGGGCCCATGCTGGGTGAGACTAGGATCACACTGAGGATGACTGGAATCATACTGGGAGGGACTGGGAGTGGCTGTGAGCAACTGGAATCAGGCTGAAAGCACCTGGGAAGAAGAGGGAGTGACTGGGAGCATGCTGGGGACAACTGGRATATAGTGGGAGAGACAGGGAGTCACTGGGATCATACTGGGACTGACTGGAACCATAGTGGGGGTGAAAGGGAGCAATTGGGCCCATGCTGGCATCATACTGGGATCACACTGGGAGCAACTGGGATCATACTGGGATCATAGTGGGAGTGACTGGGCTTATACTGGAGACTACTGGGGTCATACTGGCATTGACAAGGAGCAACTGGGATCACCTGAGGGGCCCTTGACATCATACTGGGAGTGGCTGAGATCATACTGCAAGTGACTGGCATCATACTGGGAGTGGCTATAATCATACTGGGATTATAGTGGGTGTGAATGGACCCTGACTGGGGGTTACTGGGAGCTACCAGGCCCATGCCGGGAGCAACTGGGGACACACTGGAAGGAACTGGGAGGGACTGGTAATGACAAGGTGCATGCTGGTGACAACTAGGATGTACTGGGGGTGACTGGGACAATATTGGGAGCAACTGAACCATGCTGAGGGAACTGGGAGTGACTGGGAATGACATACGAGAATGTTCAGGGCGACTGGGATATACTGGGAGTATAGGGCTGGGACCATACGGGTGGTGACTGGGACCACACCGGGCGTGACTGGGAATGTGCTGGGGGGAACTGGGACCATGCTGGGGGCAACTGGGGGCAAGTGGGAGTGACTGTGACCCTGCTGGGAGAGACTGGATTCATACTGGACTCATATTGGGAGTGACTGGGACTATGGTAGGGGTAACTGGGAGTGACTGGGCCCATACTGGCACAGACTGGGATCTTATTGGGACTATACTAGGGGCAACTGGGAGAACTGGGAACACACTGGGCAAAAGTGGGAGGAACTGGGAGCAACTGGGACCATGCTGGGGGCAAATTGCATCACAATAGCGAATGACTGGGAGTGACTGGGTTTATACTGGGAACGACAGAGATCATACAGGGAGTGAGTGGAAGTGACCAGGATCATACTGGGAGTGACTGGGCTCATACTGGGAGTGATCAGGAAACTGGAACCACACGAGGTCGGGAGGGAACTGGGCTCACACTGCGAGAAGCCATTTCTGGGACCTGGGATCCCCTGAACCCCTTTCCCGGCCATCCCGCCCCTCCAGCACCCAGAGGCCCCACCGGGGGTCCTGGGAATCCCAGGGTTCCCCCCTCTAGGGGTTCCTGCTTCAGGGTTCTGGGGGGTCTCCTCTCTCTGGGGTCCCGCTTAGGGAAGCCAGGAGTCCCAGGGCTCCCCCGCTCCTGGCTGCCGGGGGTTCCCCAGCTCCGCTATCGCCCCTCTCCACCGTCCCCATTCCAGCTCTCCCGGGGGTCCCCAAATCCGGTGTCCCCCGTCCCGCGCAGTCCCCACGTGGCCCCASGGGCAGAGCTGGGAGGGCCCGGACAGGGAAGCCCCAATGCCACCCACGGGGGGGGACCCGCATCCCCCCACCCCTCGCCGGGGCTCTGCCGGCAGCCGCCACCGGGACCCCCCAAAAACACCTCCCGGGGACCCCCAATGTCCGCCCAAGCGGCATTTGCGGCTCGGCTTTGGAGTCCTGCAAGATCCAAATATCCCCACCCTCAAAAAAACCAACTAAACCCAGGGACCCCCCAAGATATTTGGAGCGAGCTCCCCTCCCTGGGCACTTTCGGGATGGCAGGGGTGATGCTGTTGCAGGAGGGGGTCTGGGAATTCAGGGAGCACTGAACCTGGGAGATTTTTCCTCTTCCTGCTCCAGCTCCTCTGCATCCTCTTCCTCCCGCTCCTCCTCCTCCATCCCTCCTCCTCCTCCCCCATTCCCCGAACCCATCACATCCTGCAGGAGGAGCGGGGATGGAGCTGGGACAGGTCAGGACAAGCAACCCGGGGAAAACGAGAGGGAAACAGGGAAAACTGGAGGCTGCAGATCCAAACTGGGGCTTTGTGAGCCCCTGAGCAGGGACTTCCAGCCCTTGGGGCTCATCTCAGGAGCCTGGAGACCTGAGAGGGGGCAATGCAGAGAGGGGTGGCGGACCCCAGGAGTGGGATCACTGGCAGTGACTGGACTGTATTGGGGTCATACTGACATCTTAATGGGAGCAGCTGGGCCCATGCTGGGGGAGACTGGGATCATCCTGGGATCATACCGGTGTGGCTGTTGTATCAAGGATGGGCAGAGAAGGACATGAAATACAATCCAAGGAGTACGTGAAAAGTGCCTTTTTTTATTAACATAAAGAGCTGTTTTATATCTTAGTGTGCTTGAATGCCATAAGGTCATTTGTCCCTTGACCATCCACCTCTCAGGATGATTGGCCAGGTTACTACAACACCTTATTGAAAATATTTCTCTAGACATATCATAACAACACCACACAACAACTCACAGGTGCACGATAAGATGTTTTTCTAAAAGAAAGCAACTCTCTGTTTTTCATAGCTTCTATGGGAAAGGACAGCTTCTCGCAGAATACAAGAAGTTGGAAAATTCCTCTGCTGAAAGCTTTTCAGTATCTACATACCAGGAGTGAGTAGGAGCCTGTGGGGGGCAATTGAGACCATGTTGAGGGCAAATGGGATATACTGGGAGTGACTGGGATCATGCTGAGTGTGACTGGGAGTGGCTGAGAGCAGCTGGGATCATGCTGGGAGCAACTGGGAGGAACTGGGCGTAACTGGGAGTGTGCTGGGGGTGATTGGAAGCAACTGGGATTCTAGTGGAATAGTGCTGGAGGTGACTGGGATCATACTGGCAGTGACTGGGACCACACTGAGGCTGACTGGGAGTGGTTGTGAGCAGCTGGGGCCATGCTGGAAGTAACTGGGAGGAACTGGGATATACCTGAAGAGACTGGGAGTGACTGGAACGATCGTGGGGGTGAAAGGGAACAACTGGAACCATGTGAGGGGCAACTGGTTCTTACTGGCAGGGACTGGGACCACACTTGGGTCATATTTGGATCATATTGGAAGTGACTGAACAAATACTGGGAGTATCTGAGAGTGACTGGGATCATACCATACATATCACCCCCATACTGGGGTGACTGGGAGCAACTGGGAGCAACTGGGAGCAAATGGCATCATACARGGGCTGGCTGGGTTGATCCTGGGAGCAACTGGGATCATACTGGGATTGCTTGCATGCGACTAGGATGATACTGAAAGTTACTGGGATCTTATTGGTGTTGACAGGGAGCAAATGGGATCACTCTTTGGCCTACTGGAGGCAATTGAGAGAAACTGGAGTCATTTTGCAAGCAACTGGCACTAATTGGGAATGACTGGATGCATGCTGGAGGCAACTGGTATATACTGGATGTGAGAGGAATCATACCGGGGAAACTAGCACCTTACTGGGGCTGCTGGGAGTGACTGGGAATGACATGCTGAGGGCAACTGGCATATACTGGGAGAGTCTGTAACTGTACTGGGGGTGACTGGGACCAAATGGGAGCAACTGGGACCATTGGTGGAAAACATGGGGGGAAAATGGGAGTGACTGCGGCCCTGCTAGGGGAGACTGGGATCATACTGGACTTGTACTGAGATCACACTGGGAGTTAGTGGGACTGTTCCCAGGGCAATTGGGACCATGTTATGGGCAAGTGGGATATAGTGGGAGTGACTGGGATCATACTGGAGGTGTCAGAGCTCACACTGGGGGTCCCAGGAAGGGTTCCAGGTGGGGTCTGTGATAATTTCCAGGAGGTCCCCGTTTTCCCCCGCGCTCCCTCGGGCACTGTCGCGTCTCCYAACCMGCGCCRCTGGGATCTGCATGGGACTGATGACGTCACAGAGCATCTCCCGCTGCCATTGGTGGGCAGGAAACAGCGGCGCCAATGGCGGGGCAGGAAACAGCAGCTCTGGGGGCGGGGCCGGGGCTGGGGGCGGGGCCAGGGCTGGGCGGGGCTGCAGCGGAGCAGCGCGATGGCTCCAGCGCTGGGGCTGGGGCGCTCCTGGGGCTCCTGGGGGCAGCGAGGGGTGAGTGGGACCCCGGGCACTGAGAACTTGAACCACCATTCCGAGCACCGTGACTCCCCTGTGCCCCTTATCTGGAACAGGGATCGCCTGAACCCTCCATTCCTGTGCGCCGAGACCCCCCTGCACCCCATTCCTTGGCTCTGGTACGCCCCTCTACCCTCTTTCCCAGCCAGCTCCCAGCCCTTCCTTTTTCCTTAAACCTGGCACCCCCTGGACCCCCATTCCTGCCTCTCTAAATCCCCAAACCCTTCTTTCCTCAACACCGGGGGCCTCCTGAACCCTCCTTCCCAGAGATCTTGCCTCTCTCCACCCCTATCCCCACCTTTCCTTCACCCTGGGCCACCCCTGAACTCCCATTTCTCGCACTGGGACCCCCTGAACTGCCATTCCCGGGCACCGGGAGTACCCTGAACCCCCTTTCCTGGCCATTCTGCCTCTCCAGCCCCCAGACCTTCCTTTTCCTTCACCCTGGGACCCCCTGCACTCCCATTCCTGCCTTTTCCAGACCCCAGCTCCCCCTTTCCTTAACACTGGGGACCCCCTTAGCCCCCCTTCCTGGCTGGCCTGGCTCTCCCTACGCCATGACTCTCCTTTCACCGACACTTGAGACCCCTTGAACCTCCCATCCCACCTCTCCCAATCCCTGTACCCCCATTTCCTTGACCTTGGGACTGCCCTAAACCCTCATTCCTGCGCTCTGGGACTCCCCTCCACCCCCAGCCCTGGTAGTGACCGCCCCTGCACCGACTTCGCCACACCGGGACCGCCCTGAGCCCCCCTATATGGCACCGGGACCCCTCTGAAACCCCATTCCTTGGCACCAGGACCCCCTTGCACCTCTTCCAGCTCTACGACCTCCCTGTACCCCTTATCCTGCACTAATACCCCCCTGCATCCCCTTTCCTGGCCATCCCATCTCCACCAGTGCCCAGGCTT
>JACAXG010000513.1:78845-92894 GCA_018881555.1 Amblyornis subalaris
GCAAATCCCATCCCAAATCCCCACCCGGAATTCCCGCCCGGCTCCCGACCCCGCGGACGCTTCCGCGCGGAACTCCCACTTATTCCAGGGAATTCCCGCCCGGCCTAGCAATCCCATCAGCTCCGGAATTCCGCCATCCCTCGACGAGGAAAAACGGGCTCCGCGTGGAATCGTCCCCCTTTGGGGGCACCGGGAATAYGCTGTAGGATCGGGAACGGGGCCGGAGCGAGGTCCTAAACGCGGATTTTTAGGGATCGGATCCCGTTTCGAGCCCGGGAAAGGCTGCGATCCCGGGAAAAGGCCGCGGGAGGGATCCCACCTTGCTGAGGATGCGGATGAGGTCGCCGCGGCGGAAGGAGAGCTCGTCCGGGTGATCCCCGCGGCAATCCCAAATTCCCTGGTAATAGCTGGAGTAATCCCGCTCGGAATTCCCTGGGATTAAAAAAAAAACAACAAACCCACACAGGGATCAGGGCGGGGAGGGATTTGCCGGAGGAATATCGGGATGGGGGCACGGAGGGAAATGCGGGAGCGTTGGTTTGGGATKGGATTAAAGGGGAAAGCTGCCGTTTTGTATGGATATTGATCAATCCATGGATATCCATCCATAAATCCCTAAAAAGYGTCCCAAAAGGATCCAAATCCAACCCAAAAGGGAATTCAAAGYGGTTTTTCCCCCTTTCCCGGATCCCTGCTCTCCTCCTCGGGCTCGCTGGGGATAATCCCAGGGATGGCCGTTCCAGAGGCTCCGGAAAAGGGATGGAACAGGAAYATCGGGAATGAAAAATGGGAATTAAAGGAGCTCGGGAGGGAATCCAGCGCCGACTCCGGAGCCGGAACAGGGATGGGAGGAGAGCACGGAGCCAAATCCGCCCCATCCCGAATTCCCAGGTGCTCCCAAACTTTGGGATTTCCATCTTCCCGCGGGAGTTTGGGAAGGCTGGGAATGGGAATGTGAGCCAGCAGCTCCGTTTTCCTGATTTTTTGGGGGGTGGGAGAGGCGTTTTCCCGATGGAAGCTGCGGATTTGGGGTGGTGGGGCCGGGAATTGCCTCGGGATAAAGCGGAATTTTCCGGAAAACTCCACAGCGATGCCTCCGGAACGAACCATTCCCGTTTTTGCCATGGAAACGGAGTTTTCCATCCCAGGAATGGGATGGGAGAGGGAGAATCCCACCCCGTGATGGATCCAGAGGAGCTCCAGGATGGGATCAAACTCCTCCATTCCCGCCTGGAAAACATTCATCCCACAAATCCAGCCCGGAACTCCTCCCGTTCCCAGCTTTCCGGCTCGAATCCCTTCCAAATCCTCTCCCGGAGCCAAAATTCCAGGCTGGGAAGAGCTCCCARGACGGAAGCGGCTCCAGATGTCCCGGCCAATTCCATAACGTTCCCCCTCTGGATCGTTGAATCCAACAAATCCAGGTTTTCCGGGAGCGCCGGGGCCGTTCCGGGGGAGTCGCGCCGCTCCGGGAAACATCAACGGGAAAATACGGAAGGGGGAAAAAATCTTGGAATGGGATCCGAGGGACGGAGAGCCCAGGGAGCAGCYGGAATTGCGGGCCCGGATTGGACGCCGGGAATGTGAGGCAGGACATTCCGGAGCCTGGGAATGGCACGGCAGGGAGAGCCTCCGGAATGAGCCGGGGACTCGGGGAGCTCCCGAGGAAAAGCTGGGAATGGGAAGGGCAAAAAGCGGGAGCGGGGCCGAGCCCTGCGGAAAAGATGGAAGAGGGAGGGGAAAATATCGGGATGGGAATGAGAGGGAGGAGAAGGAGAGGAGAWGGTGGGAAATGCGGGAATGGCGGCCGGAGCTGGAGGAAGAGGGAAAATCGGGAAGTGGAGAGCTGGGGAGGGCTGGGAAAAGCTGGAAAATTGTGGGATGAGCGGGAAAAGGGGGAGGGAATATCCCGCTTGGAACGGAGGGATCGGCGTCCCACGGGAAAGGCTCGGAAAACAGCAGGAATGTGCGGAGGTCGAGGCTGGAAAAGGCCGGGAATTCCAGGGAATGGCAGGGAGTGAAAGGCAGGGATGGAAAAGGAGCAGGGAAATCGGGAATGGATCTTCCCGGGGAGGATTCCAGAGCCRAAAGCGCTCCCGGAATTCCCTTCCCAGCCCGTGGGGAGATTCCTGCTCCCTGGAGGGTTTTGTCCCGATTTTCCCTCCTTTCCCGGGAATTCTCCTCATCCCAGAGCTGCTTCCCAGAGGGACGGGAGGAGCTCGGAGGCATCGCTGGGATGGRGGCGGATCCGGAGGAGCCATCCCGGAATTCCCGAGCTGTGCCGCCTTTTGCGGATAGAAGATTCCATTGAAATATCCCAAATTCCCCGTCCGGACGCGGAATGTGGCCCAGTCGCGATTCCCGATCCGCCCCGACGGAAGCGGAGCCTCGGGATCAGGGGGGATCCAGCCGGGTGGGACAGGAGCTTCCCAAATGGAATTTCACCATCGGGAAGAGCTTCCCAGCTGGAATTCCACAACCGGGAAGAGCTTCCCAACTGGAATTTTAGTATTGGGAAGAGCTTCCCAAATGGAATTTCACCATCGGGAAGAGCTTCCCAGCTGGAATTCCTTCATCAGGAAGGGCTCCACAACTGGAATTCCACAATTGGGAAGAGCTTCCCAGCTGGAATTTCACCACTGGGAGGAGGTCCCCAACTGGAATTTCAGTATTGGGAAGAGCTTCCCAACTGGAATTCCACCAATAGGAAGAGCTTCCCAATTGGAATTTTACCATCAGGAAGAGCTTCCCAATTGGAATTTCGCCATGGGCAAGAGCTTCCCAGCTGGAATTCCACAACTGGGAGGAGCTTCCCAAATGGAATTCCACTAGCGGGAAGAGCTTCCCAAATGGAATTTCACTAGCGGGAAGAGCTTCCCAAATGGAATGTCAGTATTGGGAGGAGCTTCCCAAGTGGAATTCCACCAGTGGGAAGAGCTTCCTAAATGGAATTTTGGCATTGGCAAGAGCTTCCCAGCTGGAATTCCACAACTGGGAGGAGCTTCCCAGCTGGAATTCCACCGTCGGGAAGAGCCTCCCCAATCCCATTCCAGGGATTTCTCGTTCTCCACCCTTTCCCCACCCCAGGATGCTCCGAGGTATCCAAAGCCCTTCCCACCCCCCCACATCCCGCGGATCCTCGGGATGGGCCGTGCCGGGCTGGGAATCTCTCACCCTTCCTGTCCCAGCTCCCGGAATCCGCGGCCTCCTCCGGGAACGGCGACTCCGTCTCCTCGTCTGGAGGGGGAAAAGGAGGAAAAAGCGGGAATGCGGCAGCTTCCCAGACCCCCCGGAACGCTCCGAGSGCATTCGTTCCCGAATTCCCGGATTAACGGCGGAGAGAGGAAGGAGAAGGTCCCGTTCCAACGGGAATCGTGGCGGATCCCAGGGGGAAAAATGGGATAAAGGAATTCCCGGCGGGAAGAGGCGTTCGCCGTCCTCCCTTCCCGGGAGCCAGGCAGGGATTGGGAAGGTTTTCCAGAGGGAGATTCCCTCTCCCGCCTCAGGCCGTTTTTCCCGATGATTTCATGGAATTGGGGAGTGTCCAAGGAGAAATCCAGGCCGRGATTCCCAATCCCTGAGCCCTGGGAAGCCTCAGTTTTCCTTCCTTTCCCTGCCGAGCTCTCGCTCCAGGACTTTTCCCAAAGCTGCTCCCAGGGAATTCCCTGGGATGAGGATGCTCATCCCTGCCTGCTCCCTGTGCTCTCCATGCTCTTCCCAGGCACATTCCCGGTGGATTTGGGGCTGGGAAATCCATGGATGGGATCCGTAGGGATGGGACAAGCCCCTCTCCACCCCACGRCCCTGCAGCCTGGARYATCCAGGRGTTTTYATGGAATCAGGCCTGGAAGTGAAGCTCCATCTTCCCACGGCCTGGATGTGTGATCCTGGAAAATATTGGGATTTTCCGGTGATGGATCCAAGGGAAACGCTGGGAAATCCATGGATGGGATCCATGGGGATGGGCCAATCCCCTCTCCACCCCATGCTCCTGCATCCTGGAGCATCCAGGKKTTTTYATGGAATCAAGCCTGGAAGTGAAGCTCTCCCTTCCCAATCCCAGCAATATTGGGATTTTCCGGTGGTGGATCCGAGGGAAACACCAGGAAATCCATGGATGGGCCAATCCCCTCTCCACCCCACGCTCCCCCATCCTGGAGCATCCCAAGGTTTTCATGGAGCCAATCCTCTTCCCGATGCCACCGACATTCCCATTTTCCAGCCACGAAGCAACAGAAAACTCCGGAAAACTCCGGAAAACTCCGGAAAACTCCGGAAAACTCCGGAAAACTCCGGAAAACTCCGGAAAACTCCGGGACCTCTCCCCTCCCTCACCGCCCCAACCTCACCCTCCCCACCCTCGGGAAAATCCCTTCCCATTCCCAACCCTCCCCCATTCCGGGGGGGCGGGAGCCTCATCCCGGGATCCCGGCTCTTCCCGCCGGATCCGCGCTTTTTAATGGAGCAATTTCATTCAATTTTCCGCTCCATAAAATTCCCGTCGGCTCCCGGCGCTCCCTCCCGGCCGCTCTCCCTCTCCGTGGAGCGTTCCCACCCCCATCCCGCCGCGGGAAATCGGGRAAAATCCGTCGCCTGTGAAATTCCCTTTTCCCGGGGATGTGGAAAAGTTCGTTAACTCCGSGGAAAATCGGCCTTTCCCCGGGTTTTTTTTTCCGGCTTCTCCCGGTTTTTTTTGGAGCGGTTCTGGGTCGGGATGGGAGGGAGGGAGTTGGGATCGGGTTGGGAATTTTTTTTCCTGGGGTTTTTTGGGGGGGAATTCCCGGAGATGGGAATGGGGGAGGCTCCGGCCTGGAGAGGGAGAGGGGAAAAGCTGGGAAAACAGGGAAATGGAGGAGCAAAATTTGGGATGAGGACGGGGGAGGGCGGGAAAATCCCGGGAAAGGGATGGGTGGGATATTCCCTCCTCCTGCTCCAGGCGGGAGCGGCGGAATCCACAGGGATGCAGGAAAACCTGGAATTTGGGAGTCGTTCTCCATCCCGGAGTGGGGAAAACTGTGGGATTTATCCCTAAAAAAAGGCTGGGAGCTCCCAGCTGGAATCTGCTCCCTCGGGAAGGGAGAAATCCCGGCTGGAATGCTGGAAAATCCTCCCTGGAAGCACCAGGAACCTCAGGATGGTGTGGATGATCCCGGAGCTCCAGCTCCGCTCCCGGGATGCCAATTCCCAATTCCTTTGGAGGCAATCCCGAGATTTTGGGCTCCGTGAAAATTCCAGGTGTTTTTTTTAATATAAAATCCACACAAGGGAGAAATCCTGGGAAAAACCAGGAGCTGTTTCCCACCCCCGAACCGGAATCCGGGAACGGGATGGGAATTCCCAACCTCGGGCAGGGAAAGGACAACACTTGGATGATCCCGATTGGTTTTCCAGGGAATATCCCAGAGTTCCCCAGCCCAGGCTGGAAAGAAAGGAAAACTCGATTTTCATGGAATTATTTCATCCTCCTGGTGGAATTCCAGCCCCGGGAAGGAGCTTTTCCCTGATTTTCCAAGGAATACAAGCCGGAGGTTCCTCCCTCTCTCCCAAAGCTGTTCCAGCCGAATTCCCGGATGGAAAAGGTTCCGGTTGGGATGCAAAGAACGAAGGAATTGGGTCAAATTTCGGGATTTGGGGTCTTTTTCCAGGGAATGGTCGGGATTTGGGAGCTCACCCGGCAGGACCTCGTAGATGTCCTCCCCTTCCCCCTCTGGATTCGGGAATTCCTCCGGATTGTGGGAATTGTTCATGGAATCAGAGCTTTCCATGGAGAGCTCTTCCTGCTCTTCCTGCTCTTCCTGCTCCTCCTCCTCGTCCTCGTCGCAGGGAATGGTCAGGGAGCTCAGGTCTGCGGGAAAACAGGGAAAACGGGCTGGAAAACCGGGAAAAAGGGTGGAAAATAGGGAGAAAGGGGTAGAAAATAGGGGAAAAGGGTGGAAAAGTGGGGAAAAGGGGTGGAAGACTGGGAAAACAGGGTGGAAAACTGGGAAAAAGGGGTGGAAAACCAGGGAAAAGGGTGGAAAACTGGGAAAATGGGGTGGAAAACTGGGAAAAAGGGGTGGAAAACTGGGAAAAAGGGGTGGAAAACTGGGAAAAAGGGTGGAAAACCAGGAAAATGGGGAGGAAAACTGGGAAATCCCACAATTCCAGAGGGGTAGGATCGAGCTCCAAAGCCCGGGATCCCGATTTGTGGGATCCCGGGAGTGGGAAAAAAGGCGGAAAGGAGCCAAAAGCAAGGAGAAACCCAAGGAAAGATGGAAAATCCCAGGAAATTCCACACGGGCCTGGAGGGACGGAGCCGGAGCAGCCGCCTGGGCCTTCCAGAAGGTTCCAAATTCCAGGAATTTTGCCTCCGGCTGGAGCAATTTCCCACCAATCCCGGCGCGGACGGAGGGAGAGGCCGGATCCGGGCGGGAAGGCTTTTCCGGGAGGATCCCGAGGGAACTCACCCTTGAGCAGGAACTGGATCTGCTCCACCCAATCCTGCGCCTCCGCCGGGCTCGGAGCTGTGAACTGGAGAGGAATTCCCGTTTTCCCGCGGCTTTCGGGATGCAGGGATAGGGATGGGCCCTTCCCCCTCCCGCCATTCCCGGATGGATCTCCCCGGATGATCCCAGGGTCYGATCCGTGGGGATAATCCCGACGGGAAGGGTGATGGCTCGTCCCACCGCGGCCGATCCCGAGGGATGCGCATCCCGAATTTCCTCATCCAGGCTCTCATCCCCAATTTGTGCTCCCCCCTTGGATGCTCCAAGGATTAACTCGGATCCGATTTAAAACCGGGATTTTCCCAGTTCCGKCCTTCGAATCCCATCCTYGTATCCCGTGTCGTCGCCGATCCCTGGATCCTTCCCATCCCATGGGAATCTCGACCCACCCAGGGAGCCGAGCCGGAGGAGCCGCTGGATTTGTCCCCATGGAATTCTGGATTCGTGGAACGATTTGGGTTGGAACGACCTGGAGAGGTCTCCCAGTCCAAAATTCCCTGGAATTCCGCACAATTCCGACCGCATTGGGCTGTCCAGAGCCCTCCCTTCCGATCTTCCCACGGAGGGATCATCCCGCATTCCCAAACCCGGGAAAYCCACCCTCGAAAATGAGGATTTTCCCAGGAATCCGAAGATCCCRAAGCCCGAATTCCCTCCTCCCTTCCAGCCGGAAGCGGCGATTCCCGTTTTTCCCACCTCGTAGGAGCGTTTCCCGGGACACACGAGCTGGAAGCAGCAGTTTTTCCGGGAATCCTTGCGGAGATGGGAAGCCAGGCGAGCGCCGTAGCGCTCGATGGAGAACGTTCCTTTGGGATGCTTGCCTGGAAAACGGGAATTGCATCCCAAAAGTCGGGATTTGTGGCCCGAAATTCGGGATTTGCGACCCAAAATTTGGGATTTGAGGCCCAAAATTTGGGATTTGTGGCCCAAAAGTCAGGAATTGAGGCCCAAAATTCGGGATTTGWGGCCCAAAATTCRGGATTTGTGGCCCAAAATTCGGGAATTGAGGCCCAAAATTCGGGAATTGTGGCCTGAAATTCGGGATTTGGGGCCCAAAACTGGGGCATTGTGGCCCAAAATTCAGGATTTTCCACCTTTTTATCCACCCCACGAAGGGAAATGGAGGGAAAATTCCCTTTCCCTCCTCTGGGAATCCCGAAGGAATGTTGTAAAATCCACAAGGAAAAGAATTCCTTTGGATCCTTCCGGAAAAAACGCAATCCCGATGGTTGTTCCCGCCGGGAAGGCGCTCGTGGGATCTTTGGGAATTGGCCCTTGGATCTTGTGGCTGGAGAGAGGGAATTGTGGATTCCCGGAGTGGCTTTTTTTATCCTGGATCCTTTCTTCCCTGAGGAATTTCCTTGGGGATTTGCAGGAGCACAATCCAGGGAATTGCTGGGAATCTTTTTAAATTCCATTTACAGCAAAATCCCAACCAAAATTCCAAGGGAAAGCCCTGCCGAAGGATTTAACCCCTAACAAGGATCTCATCCCGTGGAATTCCAAGGATTCCTTTCCTCCGYTGCCTTCCGGAGATCCTTTGGAAGAGAGGAAATCCTCGTTGCTCCCGAAAAACCCCAAATCCCAATCCTGGGAAGCACCGAATCCCAATCCTTGGCTCCAATCCCCACCCTGGATTCCCAAACAAAGATTCCCGATCTTTTTTTGGGATCCAAAGGCGCTCGGGATCCTGGGATAAAGGACATGGAAAAAGGACAAAGCCCCACGGGAATTTATTCCCAGCCCTGGCGGGTCCAAACCGTGGATTTGGGGGATTTATCCCAAGTTTTCCCACTTTTTTTGGATGGAAAGGAGGGAATCCGTGAATTTCCCGGTGCCAAACCCTGCTGGAATCACGGATTGGGCGTTTGGATGGAGCAGACCTGGAAAACTGAGCCGCTCCAGGGGCTCAATCCCGGCCGATGGATCACGGAAAACGTGGAATTCCTGGATTTCCATCCCTTTTTGGTCATTCCATACCCATCCAGGAGGGGATTTTGTGGGAAAAAATCCAATCCGGCCGAGATTTCCCCTCCCGGGACCTCCCTCCGTAGGGAATCGCGGCATTCCYGTGGCCGGATCTGACCCCGTCCTGCTTTTCCGACCTTTTCCCGGCCCAAAGTTTGGGAATGTCTCTCCCTGCTCACTTTTCTCGTTGGCGAAGTAGAAGAAATTCCTTTGGCTGAGAACACACCAACGGCGCTGCCACTCGGAGCCGAAGAAACCGGGATCTGGGAATGCCGGGAAAACCGGGAAAAGGGGGGAAGAGGGGGAAAAGGGGGGAAAAGAGGGGGAAATGAGGAAAAAGGGGAAAAATCAGGGAAAAAGAGGTGAAAATGAGGAAAAATCAGGGAAAAATCAGGGGAAAAGAGAGAAAAATAAGGGAAAAAGAGGGAAAAATAAGGGAAAAAAGGGGGAAATGAGGGGAAACGAGGGGAAAATGAGGAAAAAGAGGGGGAAATGAGGCGGAAATAAGGGAAAAAGGGAAAATAAGGGRAAAAGAGGGAAAAATTAGGAAAAAGAGGGAAAAATCAGGGAAAAGGGTGAAAATCAGGGAAAAGGGGAAAATAAGGGAAAAAGGGGAAAAATAAGGGAATAAGAAGGAAAATAAGGGGAAAATAGGGGAAAAACAGGAAAAAATGGAAAAATAAGGGAAAAAGAGGGAAAAATAAGGGAAAAAGGGGAAAATCAGGGGAAAATAAGGGAAAAAGGGGTAAAATAAGGGAAAAAGAGAGAAAAAGAGGGAAAAAGAGGGAAAAATAAGGGAAAGAGGTAAAAATAAGGGAAAAAGAGGGAAAAATAAGGGAATTAGAAGGAAAATAAGGGGAAAAGAGGGGAAAATCAGGAAAAAGAGGGAAAAACAAGGGAAAGAGAGGAAAATATTAGGAAAAAAGAGGGAAAAAATCAGGAAAAAAGAGGGAAAACCATTAGTTTTCATTCCTTTGGGATGCGTTTCCGATGGATGCGACACCGACAGGGAACACGTTCGGGGTTAAACCTCCCRAATTCCCGGCAAAACCTCCTGAAATCTGGGATTCGAGGCAGTTCAACCCGGCCCAGCCCCGGGAATAAAAGCCRGGATGGCTCGGCCTCTTCCCGGGAATAAATCCCGAGAAAATCGGAGCGAGGAGGGAGGAAAATCCGGATAAGGCTCCCAGGATTTATCTCCTCGTGGTGTGTGGGATGATCCCGAATCCCTGGAGCTTCTCCCGGGTTTTTTCCGGGTTGGAGGATTCGCCCTCCAGGCCTGGATTGGGCTTGGATTCCATTCCAGGCCTTTAATCTGGGATAAAGGCAACGAATCCTCGGAAAGGCCTCGAAGCTCCCGCCCTCGGAAATCCGTGGATTTCCTCTTTCCCGCTTGTTTTTCAGCTGGAATTTGGGAATTCTCCCGCATTTTGACCCCACCCCAATCCCATTTCCCGGGATTTTACCTCGGGATCTCTTCTCCAGGTATCCCTGCTTCAAAATATTCCCGGTGTCCTGCACGGGCCTCGGGATCTCCTCCGATCCTGCAGGGAGAAAAGCCGAGGAAAAACTTCGGGATCGCCCATTCCCGCATCCCGAACGCCCATTCCCGCTGCCATTCCCGGGATAGGGAATTGGAATTCCCAGGATGGCGGGATGAGGCCAGAGCTGCCGTTTTTCCCGGGAATCTTTGGAATGGGGAAGGTCTGCTTGGATTTATGGACGTGGAAAACAATCCCAGTTATCCCACGGCACTGCCCGTGGAATCTCATCCCAGCCTGGAACGGCTCCGATTCCAGGGATCTCATCCCAAAAACCATCCAGGATATCCCTGGGATCGCGGGAAGTGCCCCTGGATGAGCTTTCAGGTCCTTCCCGACCCAAACCGTTCCAGAATTCCCGAATTCCGCGATCCGGCCGCGACCCCCTCGGCGCTCCCGGGAAATCCCTTTTCCACGGATATTCCCGAGCGCAAAAAATCCGGGAGCGGAACTCGGATTCCGACCTTAAAAATTCCCGCCCGGAGAGATCCCATCAGCTCCAGGCTGGAATTGAATTATCCAGGAGGGAAAAGCTTCCTTAATCCCATTTGCTCCCAGGGCGCGATCCCGTTCTCCCAGGAAAAGCGGAGCTGGGAATCATCGGAGCGGGGGAGGCTGCTGGGATAGGGTTGGGATGTGTCCGGAATATCCTCGGGATGGGTTTCCTGCTCTTTCCTCCGAGGGATTTGGGAAGAGAAAGGATCTTTAGGCACTGGGATTTTGGGAACAACAAGGATTCTTAGGCCTTGGGAAGAGCAGGGATTTGGGGAAGCACAAGGATCTTTAGGCCCTCGGAAAAGCAGGAATTTGGGGGAGAACAGGGATTTTTAGGCCCCAGGAAAAGCAGGAATTTCGGGAAGCACAAGGATCTTCAGGCACCAGGATTTTGGGAAGCACAAGGATTTTTAGGCACCAGGAAAAGTAGGAATTTTGGGAAGCATGGGGATCTTCAGGCACCTCAAAAATCAGGGATTTCAGGAAGCACAAGGATCTTTAGGCCTCAGGAAAAGCAGGAATTCCGGGAAGCATGAGGATCTTCAGGCACCAGGATTTGGGAAGCACAAGGATCTTTAGGCACCAGAATTTGGGAATCACAAGGATCTTTAGGCCCCGGGAAAAGCAGGAATTTCGGGAAGCACGAGGATCTTCAGGCACCAGGATTTGGGAAGCACAAGGATCTTTGGGCACCTCGGAAAACCGGGAAGCAGCAGGGATGTGATCGGATCCTTCCAGCCTCTCATCTCCCCCTTTTCCCATCATTCCGGGCGGGAAGGATCCCTGGAACATCTCCCACCTTCCCACTCGCGCTCTGCCCCACCGGAGATGAATTTTCCATGGAAGCACAGCCTCTATCCCATGTTTTTTGCGGCCCTGGACGGCAGAATCCCRGGATTCGGCTGGGAACAAACCTCGGAACTCCTCCATTCCCACRGGCGGGGCCAATTCCCGCCTCGAATCCCGGGATTTGAGGGGATCCTCGGAGCCCCTCGAACCCCCTCAGGATCCCAAACCTTCCCCACTCCGGGATTTCCAGCCGGAAAACCGGGATGAGCGGAGACTCCTTAAATCCCCGGCGGGCGCTCGGGYGGACGAATCCGATTAGGGAGAGGCTGATTGGATTGGGAAAGGCTCTGGAAAATGGAAACCTGACGGGATGTGACACCCGGGAGCCTCTTCCCCGCATCCCGGCTAATGCAGATCCCAAATTAAATCTGGGAAAGAGGAGCCTGGATGGATTTTTTTCCGGGAGAAAAACAGGCGGATTGATGCCCCGYGACGTTCCCGGGGGGAAACGTTCCTAATGGATATCCACAGGGAAAAGGGGAGCTCGGGATGGGGGCGGGAGCTCGGATCGCTCCGGATTGTGAGGGTTGGATCCGTCGTTGGGCATGGAATTAGCGTTGGATCCATTGTTTGGCATGGAATTAGGGTCGGAATTCCTTGTTGGGAATGGAATTAGGGTTGGAATTTCTTGTTGGGCATGGAATTAGGGTTGAATCCATTGCTGGGCATGGAATTGGAGTTGGAATTCTTTGCTGGGCATGGAATTAGGGTTGGATCCGTTGCTGGGCATGGAATTGGGGTTGGAATTCCTTGATGGGCATGGAGTTAGGGTTGGAATTCCTCGATGGGCACAGAAGCTTCAACTCCAGGGCGGAGCAATCCCGGATCCGGAGCGGGAGCAAGTTTGGGAATTCTTTTCCTTCAAAAATGTCATTTTGGGGTTTTTTTTCCTTATAAAATCCAGGTTTGGGCTTTTTTCCCCCCAAAAATATTCCAGGTTTGAGGTTTTTTTCCCTTTCAAAATCCAGGTCTGGGAATTTTCCCTCCAATCCCTCAATCCCARCCATCCCACACCTCATTCCCCCCGAATCCCAACACCTCCCCCCTCCCCATCCCCCTGTTCCCCTTTCCCCGGCTCCGGAATTCCGAGGCGAGGCCGGAATTCGGCTCCTCCCRGGCCCGGATCCGGGCGGGAATCGGGAATTGGGAGCATCCCGAGGGCTCGGCTCCGGAGCGGGAGGAGGAGGAGGATGTGGGATGATCCAGGGGCCATGGGATGAAAGTCGCTTCCATTAGGGAAGGGTGAGAGGTCTCCGTGTTTGGGATCCGTTATCCYGGAGTCATAACAAATCCCGGGATAAATGAGGTGCCGCTGACTCCTTCCCTCCCCCCCCAAAAAAAAAAACCCCGGGAAAAACGAGCCGGCAGCTTCCGCTTGGAAAAGCTCCCTGGAAATTCCTGCGGTCGGGCCCCGCCAGCCCATCCCGAGAAATTCGTTTCGTAGGGAATGGAGGATGGAGAATTCCAGGGGAAGGAGGAAATGGGGATGAGGTTTTTAGGGAGCGCCGGGAGGAAGCGGAGATGGATCCCAAAAGGGGAGGCCAAGGGGAAGGGAGAGCTGGGAATGGGAATGGGAATGGGAATGGGAATGGGAATGTGGCAGCTCCTCGGAGCCTTCATCCCAAGTTTCTGCAGGAAATCATCGGGATGGGAATTTTATTACGGAATTTTTGCGACGCTTTGATGGGATGGGTCTGGCTCAGCCTTGTCCATCCTGATCCCAATCCTGATCCCAATCCTGATCCTGATCCTGATCCTGATCCTGATCCTGATCCCGATCCCAATCCTCATCCTCATCCTCATCCTCATCCTGGTCCCCATCCCAATCCTGATCCTCATCCTCATCCTCATCCTCATCCCCCATCCCACACCCCAATCCCACCATCCCCACACATCCAAGGAATCCCAAACCATGTCCCGGACACCACGATCCCGCAGGGAACACCTGGAATCTCCCACCCTTCCCTTTCCGCATCCATTCCCTGACCAGGCGCCGGGATGAGCTTTGGGATTCCCTTCTTTCCCCATTTGGAATTCCCTCCTTTCCCCATTCGGAATTCCCTTTCCCCCCATTCGGAATTCCCTCCTCTCTCCATTTGGGATCGCCCAGGGCTCCCCCACGGAGCGCAAGGCTCCCTCCAGGAATTCCAGAGGCGACAAACTCGGGATAACTCCCCGCGACAGCGCAAACCCAGGGGGGGAAATCCATCTTTTTTTTCGGGATTACAACACCCCCTCCGTCCCGAAATCCCGGGAATCCCTCCGGGATCACCGCTCTGCCCYCCTCATCCCGCCGGGAAGCTCCCGGGGCCGCGCCTTTTCCTCGTCGCCGCCGAGRAGCTCATCCATCACCTCCGGGGGGTCGGGAAAGGCCTTCGGGATTTATCGGGAACGYGTCATTTCCCGGGATAAATGGATCCTCCTCCCCGGCCCCCGCGCGCGCCCCGTCCGGGGACGGATCCGCCGGGATTTGACGGAGAAGGAGGGAACATCAAACGATTCCCGGAGGCGGGAGAGGGGCAGGGATAAAGGGAAGCCTTTGATGGGATCGGGAATTGTAAACGGGAGAGGCTCCGGAGAGCTCCTTGTCCAAATATTTCCCTTTCGCCAGCGCCGGGATGGGCCTGGAATCTGCCGCGCGCCCCACAGCGACCCCGGAGGGAGGAGGAGGGAAGGGGGTGGGAATGAGCCCATTCCAGCCGGGATGAGCT
>JACAXG010000514.1:15682-27978 GCA_018881555.1 Amblyornis subalaris
CAAAATCCCCTTCTCCAAAACCCTTCCCCAAAATCCCCTTCTCCAAAACCCTTCCCCAAAATCCCCTTCTCCAAACCCCCTCCTCCAAAACCCTTCCTCAAAATCCCCTTCTCCAAAACCCCTCCTCCAAAACCCTTCCTCAAAATCCCTCCTCCAAAACCCTCCCCCAAAATCTCCTTTCCAAACCCCCTCCTCAAAATCCCCTTCTCCAAACCCCCCCCTCCAAAATCCTTCCCCAAAATCCCCTTCTCCAAACCCCCTCCTCAAAATCCCCTTCTCCAAACCCTCTCTTCCAAAATCCCTCCTCCAAAATCCCCTTCTCCAAAACCCTTCCCCAAAATCCCCTTCTCCAAACCCCCTCCTCAAAATCCCCTTCTCCAAACCCCCTCCCCAAAATCCCCTTTCCAAACTCCCTCCTCAAAATCCCCTTCCCCTCCCAGCAGCAGAACAGCCCCAGCGAGCTCACCGGGGAGATGCCGATCCCAAAAACGCTCCCACCACGGATCAGGCATCACCGGGAGACCCGTTCCATCCGGGATCAAGGCACGGTGACCCCGAGAAATTCCCAGATCCAGCGCTGGATCCAGGGAGGAGCAGCAAAGGCCACCTCAGCGGGTGGCACAGCATGTTTTGGGGCAGGATATTTTCTTTTTTTCCATGATATTTTCCTAAATCAAATCACTCCCGAGGACCTTCCTCATTCCCATTCCTGCTCCTTGTCATCACCACTCACCTCCTTCCCAAATTCCGTCCCCCACTCTCAATTTACCCTTTTCAGACCCTTCCCTTTCCTTCCACACTGGAATCTTCGGGAGAAAAACCCAGGAAAACAACAGATCCAGGAGATGCTGCTCCAGTTCCCCACGCAGATTTACCAGGAGCGGGGATGAGAGCCCAGCTCAGGAATTTTTTGCTGGATGGGGAAAACGATCTCTGGAATCAAACGTGCTCCAACAAAGCCCTGGAATTCCCTCCTGGCTTGCAGGCGCCTGCCTGTGGATGGGCCAGGGCACCAGGAGCCTCCAGGGAGGCCAAATCCGTGGAATCATCACCCCTGGAATCGCTCCCACACCCCCCTCGGCCCCGGGGTGGATCCCAGCCGAGGGAAAACCGGGAAGCTACAAAGCCTGGAGTGGTTTGGGACCGCAAGAAGGGGAATTTCAGCAGCCGAAAAAATCCGGGAGCAGCTCCCAGGCTCCTGCCTTTGTCACTCCGCGAGGTGTGAATTTTACAGGAAAGGAAAATTTGGGAAGGGATGGGCTCGGGATGCTCTGAGGAGCCACGGGGGCGAAGGCTGGGGACTGGGGACAGCCCCAAAACCACCTTAAAAGTGACTTTACAGGGCAGGGCAGAGGCCGATCCTACAAAATACCCCATTCCCGGGCTCACCTGGAACCCTGGATCGCAGGAAGTAGAGGAACTTCCCGTTCTTGGAGTGCATGATGGCTCTTTTGATGAACTCCACCACGGACTGGCAGCGATCCTCGAACTTGGGGTGGCACCACAGGCTGAAGGTCCCTGCCGAGGGAGCGCGGGAAAGGCCACGTTATCCCGGGAAAGGGAATTTTTGGAGGAGCAGCTCCCCCAGCGCCAGCGCAGGAGGAACAGGGGGACGCTCGGCGCCGTTCCCAAAGTCCAGGAACGCCCTGGAACGGCTCCTCAGGGAGCTGGGATGGGAGGGAACGCCAGTGGGTTGTTCCAGCGGGATCAGGGCTCTCCAAGGGCTGGCGATTCCCAGGGATAAGGCGACCACCGGGACTCGTGGCCGCCTCTGGGTTGTGTTTTATGGATTTGGGAACTTTTCAAGCTGCATTTGGGGCCGAAACCTGAAAAAAAAATTCCACTTTTAACAGAGCTTTAGCAGTGTCCCTGCTCCATCCCAACAGCAGCATTCCCAAGGGAAGCGCGGCAGAGCGGCCGGGGGCGCGTCCGGCACAGCTCCAGGGGCTGATGTCCCCTTTTCCTGGGGATCGTTTTCCACATTTTCCAGCTGCTGGGAGCGGCTTCGTGTTCCTTGATGAAAGGGACTGTTAAGCAGGGCCGGGGTCAGCGCTCCTGTCTCCCGTTATCCCTGTGCCGTCACCCGACACCGCCCGGGATGCAACCGGAGCCTCTGCCCCGCTCCCAGAGCTCCCAGAAGATCCAACCCCCTCGGCCAGACCGCCCCAGGCTCGCTCCAAAATCAGGGAATTGTTTGGGAAAGAGCTCCCGGGGCACCCATTCCAACCGTTCCCCATCCACACACCCACCAGGGACGGCGGCTCCACCTCTGCCCCCGGGCGCGCTTTCCATGGAGGAATTTTCCCCAATATCCAACTCAAATCCCTCCCCCGGTGCAACTTGAGGGTGTTTATCCCCCCTTTCCTTGCCCGCAAGAGCTTTCCCGAGGGCGGGAAGACGGGAAAACCAAGGCTGTGGTGGGGATGGAGCCCAGCAGGAGCCAGGCTCGGGTTCCAGGAATTCCCTGTGATCCCACGGAGCTGCACGAGGGTGGGGAGACCTTGGAAAACACCCCGAGCTCACATAAATGTGAGTAAACGCCGAGGAAAAGGGGAGCCAAGGCAGAGGTCAGGGAATTTTTGGGAAAGAAGCTCCTCCAGCACCGTCACAGAGGAGCAGTGACCATCCCTCCCCTCCTGCCAGACCCTGCTGGGGGATCCACCGGGAAGAAAAAAAACACCTCCCAGGGGCCAGTTTGGGAGCAAAGCCCCTGCTGAACTCCCAGGATAGGCAAGCACCGAAACCAACCATTCCCGGGAATCCTGGAACCGGACAAGCCTTTAAGAGCAGCCAGGGGAGGGAAAGGACAAAGCTCGGCCACCAGACTGCCCAAAAAAAGGTGGGAATTCTCCTTTTTTCCCCTCTTATCTACCCCAAACCTGCAGGTCGGGAGTTTCTCTCCTTCCCACTCCCCCAGCCCCACCTTTTGCCTCCCTCAGGGGTTTATCCAAGCGGGAATTGCCGTGGTCCTGCAGGAAAATCAGCACCGGGCAGAGGGTCCTGGGCAGGGAGGGGGCACATGGGAAGCCCACACAGACCAAGAATTCCCTCCTCGAGGCAGTTCCACACCTGGGAGCTGCTCCAGGGAAGGTTGGGAGCATCCCACTCCATCCCTGCAGCTCCAGGGAGCTCTGAGAAGGGACAGAGAGGATCGTGGAATGTCCTGAGCCGGGAGGGACCCGCCGGGATCATCCAGTCCAACCCCCGGCCCTGTAGGACATCCCAAAATCCCACCCTGTGCCTGGCAGCGTTGTCCAAACGCTCCTGGAGCTCCTTGGGGCCGTGACCATTCCCTGTTCCACCCTCTGCGGGAAGAACCTTTTCCTGATATCCACCCTAAACCTCCCTCAGGAATTCCCTAAACTCGGGACGCGGGTTTGCTCCCAAAGCTCGGCTATGGAAAAGCATCCCCAAGCTCCCCCAGCCGTGAGATCTTACGGAAATCAGGACAAAGTGAAAATCCCTCCTTCCTGGCAGCAGCCAGGGACAGGGAACAGGCTGGAATTCCTGCTGGGACATCTTCCCGTCGGGAGGGGCTCAGCACCCCCAGTGCCGACACAACAGCTCTGGCTCCACGCCCCACCTCAGCGCCCCCAAATACCAGAAATTCCCTTTAAATCCGGTTTCCCAAGGCCCGGGGATCTCTTCGTTCCCATCTTCCCAGCATTCCGAGGCCCAAACCCCACAAACCCAACCGCAGATTTTAACCCTTTCGCGGAGCTTCGGCACAAAACTTGCTGCTGCTCCGCCTCTCCCGGAGCTCGGGGTCGGATCCCCGAGGCCGCCCCGATCCCAGGGGATTCCCCCCTCCCGGCTCCCTCACCTCTGTAGTGCTCCATCCTGGTGTGGTGGGTGATGCCCTGGGAGCGGAAGCTGAGGCTCAGGATGTAGCGAGGGTCGGAGCTGTCCCGCACCAGGAAGGACCCGTCCGGCTTCCCCTTCAGCTTCATCTCGGCGTCCTCCCAGTTCATGGGGCCCCAGTACCACCCACACTGGGCGGGGAGAGAGGGACAGGGCGTCGGGAAGGGGCTGGGAAAGGCGCGGGGGGGGTGGGGGTTTGAGGAGGAATTTGGTTCCCGCTGTGGGATTCCCGAGTGGAAGTGCCTTGCTGGGACTCGTGGCTCGCGGGTGAGGGGACAGCGCCCCACTCCTCACCACCCAAGTGAGGGCACAGAGGAGATCCAGGCACCCTTCCGTGCACAGAAAATGCTTTCCTGGGCTCCAAGGATCATGGAAAAGCCCTCTAGGGCCATCAAGTCCAAGGCCACCGTGTCCCCAAGTGCCACACTCCAGGGACGGTGATTCCACCCCGCCCTGAGCACCCTGTTCCAAAGGCTGATCGCCCTCCCAGGGAATAAATATTCCCTAATATCCAACCTAACCCTCTCCCGGGGCAACCTGAGGCTGATTCCTCTTTTATCCCACTGCTCATTCCCTGGAAAAAGCACCCAACCCCCTCACAGGGATAACGCCAGGAGGGCTCTGCCCGCTCCCATCCCGAGCCCATAAAAGGGAGGATCCGCCCCAAACCCGAGCCCCGAGGGTGTGGGATTTCCCCTCCCAATCCCAGGTTCCCGGTACCTTCTCCAGCTCCCTCAGGCTGGCGGCGAAGCTGCTGGGGTCGGGGCGGGCCAGGGGACACTGAGCGTGGGCCGGGGGCTGGCCCGGGGCCTCCGGGGGCCGCAGCGGCACCATCCGGGGAAAGGCGTCTGAGGAGAGACAGGACGGGGGCGGGGACAGGGTCAGTGTCACACAGAGGCAGCCCCGGGTCAGGGTCACACCCAGAGGGACAGCCCGGGGTCAGGGTCACTGTCACACACAGAGACAGGCCCTGGTCAGGGTCAGTGTCACCCACAGAGACAGCTCAGGGTCATTGTCAGTGTCACACACAGAGACAGCCCAGGCTCAGTGTCACTGTCACACCCAGAGACAGCCCAAGGTCACTGTCACACACAGAGAGAGACAGCCTGGGGTCAGTGTCACACACGGAGACAGCCCGGGGTCAGGGTCACACACAGAGAGACAGCCCCGGGTCAGTGTCACTGTCACTGTCACCCACAGAGAGAGACACAGCTCAGAGCCACTGTCACCCACAGGGACAGCCCGGGGTCAGGGTCACACCCACAGAGACAGCCCAGGGTCACTGTCACACCCACAGAGAGACAGCCTGGGGTCAGTGTCACCGTCACCCAGAGACTGCCCAGGGTCAGTGTCACACCCAGAGGGACAGCCCGGGGTCAGGGTCAGTGTCACACATGGAGACAGCCCAGAGTCATTATCACTGTCACCGTCACCCAGAGACAGGCCAGGGTCACTGTCACACCCACAGAGACAGCCTGGGGTCAGTGTCACACACAGAGAGAGACAGCCTGGGGTCAGTGTCACAGACAGAGACAGCCTGGGGTCAGTGTCACAGATAGAGACAGCCTGGGGTCAGTGTCACAGACAGAGACAGCCCGGGGTCAGTGTCACACACAGAGAGAGACAGCCTGGGGTCATTGTCACAGACGGAGACAGCCTGGGGTCAGTGTCACCCACCCAGGGCCACTGTCACACATGGGGAGAGACAACCCAGGATCATTGCCAAGACAGCCCAGGGTCATTGTCACACATGGAGACAGCCTGGGGTCAGTGTCACACACAGAGACAGCCCAGGGTCACTGTCATTGTCACCCAGAGGCAGCCCAGGGTCATTGTCACACATGGAGACAGCCTGGGGTCAGTGTCACCGTCACCCAGAGACAGCCCAGGGTCAAGGGCATTGTCACTGTCACCCAGAGACAGCCCCGGGTCAGGGTCAGTGTCATTGTTCTACAGAGAGAGACAGCCCAGGGTCAGTGTCATTGTCACTGTCACCCACAGAGACAGCCCAGGGTCAGTGTCACACAGAGACAGACTGGGGTCAGGGTCAGTGTCACACAGAGACAGACTGGGGTCAGTGTCACTGTCACACACAGAGACAGCCCGGGGTCAGTGTCACACAGAGACAGACTGGGGTCAGGGTCAGTGTCACACACAGAGACAGCCCAGGGCCATCCTCAGGGCCAGTGTCCCCCACAGGGACATCCCCAGGGATGGTCACTTGTCCCCTCACACAGCTCCGGAGGGAAGGAGGAGGAGGAGGAGGACGCTGGGCTGACCCACGGGAGGACAATGAGGACAATGTCCCTGCGAGGGACACTCGGGAATCACCTCGGTGCCTCCACCTGCTCCTTCCCAGTGCCGGAGGGAAGGCTCGGGAAGCGCCAGGCTGGGAGGAAAGGATGGGAACCCTGGGAAAAGGGGCAGGCACAGCCCTCCGGGGCTCAAGGAAAGCCAAAGCAGAAGGTGGAATGCACAGGAAAGCTCTGGGGGTGTGTGGGGTGCTCCTGCCCGGAATTCTGCTCCCACAGCTCTTCCCTGGATTCACCGACCTCGTTACAGGGTGGGACGAACCCGAGAGGAACCAGGGAAAACCTCCAGCAGAACCACGGAGGGAAAGCAGAGCCTGGGCCTCCAGGGGACCATGACACAGGGAGAAGCTTTGGAATATCGCGGGAAACCCTTCCCAAAAGCGCAGATTCCAGGAGGGAAAAGCTGCCCCAGCTCAGCTGACCTGGGGCGTGGGGCGGAGGAGGCGGAGGCAGAGGGAAAGACTGCAGGGAAGAGCCCATTGGACCCACTAGGACAGACGGAGGCAGCGTCCCACTGATATCATCTAGGAGAGAGCAGAGGCGAGAGAGGGTCAGAAAAACAGGGAAGCAGCAGCCCCGGAGCCCGGGAAGACCGCCCGGAGACGGGAATGCGGAACTGCCCACCGGCACCGCGCCGCCCGCCCCTGGATTCCCAGTGTGGGGTCGGTTTGGAGCCTGGCACGAACATTCTTGGAGGAGGGGAATGCCTTTTACGCCACAAGAGAGGCGATTCCAGGAGATTTCAGCCCTGGGATGTGGGATGTGCTGGTGGTTTCGCTCATCCCGAGGTGTTGCTGCATCCCAGGAAGGAGCCTGGGGCAGCAGGCTCCAGTTTACGGATTAAAGGGAAGGGATCCGGCCTCAGTGGGTGATGGGAAAGGCCCCAAAAGCAGCAGGAATGCTACAAAATCAAGGGGAAAGTTCCCAAAAGCAGCAGGAATGGTAGAAAATCAGGGGGAAAACTTCCCAAAAGCAGCAGGAATGTGACAAAACCAGGGGAAAAGGACCCAAAAGCAGCAGGAATGCTACAAAACCAGGGGAAAAGGACCCAAAAGCAGCAGGAATGCTACAAAACCAGGGGAAAAGGACCCAAAAGCAGCAGGAATGNCAAAACCAGGGGAAAAGGACCCAAAAGCAGCAGGAATGCTACAAAACCAGGGGGAATGGCCCCAAAAGCAGCAGGAATGTTGCAAAACCAGGGGAAAAGGACCCAAAAGCAGCAGGAATGCTACAAAATCAAGGGAAAATTTCCCAAAAGCAGCAGGAATGCTACAAAACCAGGGGAAAAGGACCCAAAAGCAGGAGGAATGTTGCAAAACCAAGGGAAAAGGACCCAAAAGTAGCAGGAATGCTACAAAATCAAGGGAAAAGTTCCCAAAAGCAGCAGGAATGCTACAAAAAAAGGGGGAAAGGTCCCAAAAGCAGCAGGAATGCTACAAAACCAAGGGAAAGATCCCCAAAGCAGCAGGAATGCTACAAAACCAGGAAGAAAAGTCCCCAAAAGCAGCAGGAATGAGACAAAATCTGGGGGAAAGGTCCCAAAAAGCAGCAGGAATGGTACAAAAAAAGGGGAAAAGTCCCCCAAAAGCAGCAGGAATGGTAGAAAACCAGGGGGAAAGGTCCCAAAAAGCAGCAGGAATGCTACAAAAAAAGGGGAAAAGTCCCCAAAAGCAGCAGGTTCCCACCCTAACCCTCCCCTCCCGCCTGATCCACGGGAAAAATCCGAAACTCCCAACGAAATCCTCTTCCAGGAGAGGGTGAGCAGCCGAGACACGGGGCCAGAGGACCCCCTCGAGATGCTCCCCTGGGAGGGCAGAAGGGCAATTCCCACATTCCCGGGGGCAATTCCCACATTCCCGGGGCAGTACCGAGCAGGCTGAGGCTCCGGCGAGGAGGAGGAGGAGGAGTCGGGGGGTGGGGGGAGCTGAGTCCTCGCTGGGAAATGTCCACGTCCACCAGTGACACCGTCTCACCTGGGCAGGAGGAACGGGGAGAAGCCCAGTTAGTGCCGGGATCAGGCACCGGGAGCCGGGAAGAGGGGATGGGGCGGGAATTCCGCGCGGTTCGGGAGACTTTTTTCCCCCCTTCGCCGCTTCCAAACGGAATTTCCCTCGCTTTGGAGGGGCCTTCCCCTCAAAAGCTCCTTCAGGCTGAGGGAATCTGCCCAAAGCCAGCACCTGGAGGGGATGAGGAGGCTCCCAGGGGTTTTTCCGGCAGGGAATTCCCGCGTCAGGCAGAGCCTGATCCGTGCGCGACAGCGGGGATGTGATCCCGCGGGATTCTGCCACCCTGCCCTGACAGCTCCGACCCCGAAAGCCACAAAAATACCCTCGAAAAGGCTCCTGAAATTAATAAGGAGGAGCTGGAAAGGCTTTTACATCCAAAAAAAAACGGGATTCACCGGAGCCTGAAGGCTCTGGATCCGGGGTGTGCTCGGGGAAAGTCATGGCACCAAAAAAAACCCAGAAAAGCTCTAAACTTAAAGCCAGAAAAGCTTAAAAATTAGGCTGGAAAAACCCAGCCTAACTTAAAACCAGGCTAAAAAAAAAAACAAACCCAGTCTAACTTAAAACCAGAAATCTTAAAATTAGGCTAAAAAAAACCCCCAGTCTGACTTAAAACCAGGAAAGCTTAAAATTGGGCTAAGAAAACCAAGCCTAACTTAAAACCAGAAAAGCTTAAAAAATTAGGTTAAAAATCTCCCAGTTCAACTTAAAGGCAGAAAAAGCTTAAAATTAGAATAAAACCACAGATAAGAATGAAAACACCAAACCAAACCAAGGCCCAAACATCACCGCCAGGCCTTAAATCCCAAAAAAAACACCTTTCAGTGCTGCTACCAAGGTGTTTTCCCCAAAAAAATTCAGTCCAACCAACGCTAAAGCGAATTATCCCAAAGCCCTGGGGGTGTTTTTGACTCAGCTCCCTCCTGCTTTTCCAAGCCCTGGCTGTTCCCCAGGGATTTAGGGTTGTTCCCACCCCTGGGGGATTTCTGGGGGTGAGGCTCCACGCCCTAAAACTGAAGGGGTTGGGTGGCATTCGGCTCCTGCAAGCAAACCCCAAACAACCCCAAAAATGAGGGAATTCGCGGCATTTCGGGTTTTAAATCCTTCCCAAAGACCCTCGGGGCCCTGGAGGTGAATTATCGAGGAATTCACACTCAGAAATTGGGAGTTTTGTCCCATTTTGGGGTCAGGAAATCTCCCTAAAAACAGCCTGAGGGCGAGACTGGAGAAGCCAACACAACCCGAGGCCATTCAAATCCAGATATCCACAATTCCATGGTGTCCTGCAAGGGAAAAATTCCAGGAAATTCCCAGCCTGATTCCAGGGAAATCACACCAAAGTCGTGCCTGGAAGGTCACTGGTGTGGGATTCGAACCAGGAAGATTCAACACAACTCCCAAAAAAAAAAAAAAAGGGTTCTCCTTCCTCAGGAACTCGATCCATGCAGGGATTCCTGCGCTGAGCAACATCCAACCCCTTTTCCCGGCGGGAAGGGGATTCCAGCCCGGCCCATCACCGCACTGCCCCATCCCAGCTCCTCTGCTCCGCAAGAAATCCCCCAAAATTCACTTTTTCGGGTCCCACCTCCACCAGGAGCCACCTCACCCCACAAAAAACCCCACTGGTGACCTCGAATTCCTCCCCACACCAGTCCCAGGGTGGGATTCTCCCGACTTCCCCAGGGATTCCCCCCCAGGGCCCTACAACCGGGGCTGTTTTGTCCGTGGATTTTTTTCATTTCCAGAGCTCTCGGCCCCCACCGGAGCAGGGAAATCCTGGATTTCCCCCTTCCCGCCACGGAAAAACCAGGGAACTTCCCCCTCCCCCAGCAGAAAGGAAAGGGAAAAGGCACAGCAGGAGGTGGCAGAGCTCCCAAAAATGGGGTTGGTTCCCAAAAAAAGGAGGTGACGTCGGTGGGAGGGCCGGAGGGGAAGGAGGGCTTGGTTCTAAACCCTCTCCTGGAGCCCAGACCCTTCTCCTGGGGGGCTTTGACCCCTTCCTTTGAGCCAGGAAAGGGTCTGAGCCCAAGGAGAGGGGTCAGAGACCCTTTTCCCGGTCTTTAGACCCTTCCCTGGGGGTTTTAGACCCCATTCCTGTGCTTAGACTCCTCTCCTTGGGGTATTTAACCCTTTCCTTGGGCTTAGACCCCTCATCTGGGGGTCTTAGGTCCCTTTCCTTGGGGTTTTAGACTCCATTCCTTGGGCTTAGATCCTTTCCTCGGGGTCTTATACACCTTTCCTTGGGGTCTCTGACCCTTTCATTGGGCTTAGACCCTTTCCTGGGGGTCTCTGACCCCATTCCTTGGGCTTAGACCCTTTCCCGGGGGTCTTAGACCCCATTCCTGTGCCTAGACCCCTCTCCTTGGGGTCTTTAACCCTTTCCTTGGAGTCTCAGACCCCTTTCCTTGAGCTTAGACCCCTCTCCCTGGTGTCTTAGACCTTTTCCTTGGGCTTACATCCCTCTCCTGGGGGTCTTTGATCCTTTCCTTGGGGTCTCAGACCCCATTCCTTGGGCTTAGACCCTTCTCCTTGGGGTCTTTAACCCTTTCCTTGGGGTCTCAGACCCCTTTTCTTGGGGTTAGAGCCCTCATCTGGGGGTCTTAGACCCCTTTCCTTGAGCTTGGACCCCTCTCCCAAGTCTCAGACCCTTCTCCTTTTCGGGTCTGAGGCCAAGCAGGGCCGAGGGACACCACGGAGATCCCGGGTTTTTGGGACCCCACGGAAGCAAAATTCCCCACTGACCGCTCACTCCACAGCCAAACGAAACCCCCAGACCCCACAAATCCCCCCAAACCCTCACCTGTGAAGAGGGGGCTGAACACAACCGGGGAAAAGGCACTTTGGGTTCTCGTCAGTCTGTGTTTCCTGTGGGGAAAAAGAGGACAAATCGGGGGTGAGCAGAGACGAGGAGACTCCGAATCCCACCAGGGAAAAACCGGGAGAAGCTTCTCCATCCTTCCCAGCGGCTCCATCCGCGCGTTTTTCCGACTCCCAGGGCGGCGCTCCGGCCCGAGCAGGGCGGGGAACCAGGAGAGCTGGCGCTCCGGAGCAAATCCCAGGGCAGGAGATCAACAAATCCTTCGGGAAGGAAACCCCGAGCGGGCGCCAGAGCCAAGGAGCTGTTTCACAACGGACCTCACGCCGCTTCCCCGGCTCGGGAATTGCCAGATTCCTCGGGAAGAACAGGTCGGGTCCCCGCGCGATCCGGGGGGTTGTGCCCGGAGCACGCCAAAAACGCAGGGGAAGGGTGGGGGCAGCTCGGCCCGGAGAGGCCAAAAACGGGTGAAAACAGCTCAAAATAACAGCCCTGGTGTTATTCCCAGCATTCCCGGGAATAGCAGCATTCCCAAACGGATTTAGGACAAAGCTGTGGCCACCCCCTGCTCTCCCCGCTCCTTCCCGCCCGCAGAACTCGGGGAATTGAGCCAAATTTGGATGATTCTGGTAAACCGAGGCAGCCCCAGCGCTTCAATCCAGGGCGGATGGGGGAAAATTCCCTTGGTTGTGCCCAGGCACATCACTTTGATTCCCACATTTGTTCCAAAATAAAGATACCAAGAGCTCCCACCACCCTCTTGGCAGACTCAGTGAACCGAAAATGATTCCCAAGCTAAATGATTCCCTGATTTTATAGGAAAAGAAACATCAAAACGTGTGGAATTGTTTAGATTTTCAGCCTCTCACACCTGTTTGAGGCTGGATTTTCCTGTCCTCACAAAAAAAGGAGTAATTCCCCCAATTATCGCCGCACACAAAATTACATTTCTGGTGAAGAAATCCTTAAAAAAACATCAATTCTCCCAAAAGCACAGGAACAGCTCTGCTCCCACCCACCCAGGCAGGGGGAAAGGAGCTCTGCTGGCATTTAACTTGTTCCGCCCCGAACGCCAGGAATTCCGCTTGTTCCACCCCAAATATTAGGAATTCTGCTTGTTCCACCCCAAACATCGAGAATTCCGCTTGTTCCGCCCCAAACACCGGGAATTCCGCTTGTTCCACCCCAAATATCAGGAATTCCGCTTGTTCCGCCCCAAACACCGGGAATTCCGCTCGTTCCGCCCCAAACATCGGGAATTCCGCTCGTTCCGCCCCAAACACCGGGAATTCCGCTCGTTCC
>JACAXG010000514.1:48855-62582 GCA_018881555.1 Amblyornis subalaris
CCAAACCCCACACTGGGAGCTCAGCACTGCCCAAAGCACCTTCAGGGAAATCCCAGAGCACTGAGAGTCAGAAAGCTGAGATCTGTCCTTGGGAGGCTCAGGAGGTCAAATCCAGTAATAAATCYGAGATCTGTCCCTGGGAGGTGGCAGAACCTCAGAYAGGGAAAGGAACAGCCCCAGGTAAGGAGAAACTCCCACCWAAAGAAGCCTCCAAAYCTCTGGAGAAGGCGAGCAAAGACCGTGGGTCCATCTGTCCCTGGGAGAGCCTGGACACGGAGGAGCTCTCCCTGCAAACTGCAACGGGGACAGAGCCATCCATGAAATCCGACAGCACGGGCAGCAGGAAATCTGAAATTTGCCCCTGGGAAGCAGCAGAGCCCACTGGGTCAGAGCAGGAAAGCTCCCACTTGGGTGTGCACCCACAGGGAGCCCACAGAGCATCCCCCGCAGGGGTGGGAAAGCYAGGAGCCAGCGCCACCTCTCCAACAGCCCAGCAGGAAAAACCCAAGGGCAGATCCCACAGGGAAGCCGAGCACAAACCCCTCTGCCGGCTCCTTCCCAGCATCCAGCACCCACGGCTGGGCAGCAGCTCCAGCCCGGGCAGCGGCCTGGCCGAGGTTTGTCCTTGGGAAGCAGGAGAGGCTCCGTCAGCATCGGCCGAGCCCAGCACGGACACCGGGAAAAGCTCCGAGGTGTGTCCGTGGGAGGAGGAGAGCACCGATCCCACCCGGAGCCGCCCCGGGCAGGGCAGAGCCGGGGGGAGCCCTGGGGATGGAGGTGGGGTGTGAGTGAATCCCACCCCCGGAGGCTCCATCCATCCATCCATCCATCCATCCATCCATCCATCCATCCATCCCTCCATCCGGGCGCAGACACAGCTTTCAGGCAGGGAAAGGCTGGAGCTGGAGGCTGCTCCCCCCTGCACAGCCCCGGGTTTGGGTGGGGGATTTGGGGTCGTGGGGGCTGAAGGGCAACGGCCCCCGGCTGTGTAATTAGGTGTAAATACAGAAAATAAACGGGATTGTCTACGGAGCGTGCTCGGAGAGGCTCGTTACGGGGTGGGGAAGGGCGGAGATATCCCCAGGGAAGGGATTTAGGCAGAGAGGTTGGAGAGGGGAGATGCCACGTGCTGCCCCACTGGAAAGAAAAGCCCCAAAAAGCCCCMTTCCACCCAAAAACACCCTTTCCATTCAGAGCCAGAGCTGGAGAACCTCGCAGAATCCCAGAATGGTTTGGGTGGGAAGGGACCYCAAAGCCCATCCAGTCCCACCCCTGCCAYGGGCAGGGACAYCTTCCACTATCCCAGGTTGCTCCAAGTCCTGTCCAGCCTGGCCTSGGACACTTCCAGGGATGGGGCAGCCACAGCTTCTCTGGGAAATCCATCCCAGCCCCTCCCCACCCTCACAGGGAAGGATTTCTTCCCAATATCCCATCCAGCCCTGCCCTCTGGCAGTGGGAAGCCATTCCCCCTGTCCTTCCATCCCTTGTAAAAGTCTCTCTCCATCTGKAGCTCCTTCAGGGACTGGAATCCACAATGAGGTCATCCCAAAGCTCCCCTTTTCCAGGCTGGACAATCCCAATTCTCTCTTCCCTCTGGGTTGAGGAGCCCCATCCCTACCCTGAGCTCCACCAGACACAACCCGGGAGGGATTTGAGCTCCTGGCTCAGCTCCCACAGCGCTGGAGCCCCCTCAGYGTCTCAGCTCCTGAGGCAGAGGCTTCATGGAAAAGGTTTTTTTCGGGAACAGACAAGATTGTGACACCTCTGCCACTTCCAAAGGAGATGGCAGGGATTCCACTGCTGGCTYCTCTCCCAACACAGCACAAAGAGGATGTTCTGCCCTCCCAAAAGAACATCACTCACAAGGAACCCTGAAAAGGCTGCAAAGCAAAGGAGCCACAACTCCTTTTTTACAGSTCTGAAAAATTGCTCTCAAGGAAGGAATAAAAACTCCCTGAACTCTCYCAGGCTCTGGAAGTGGCTGAGTTAAAAAGGAAGGCAGGGCTGAAGACAGAACAAATAACATCCATTTGTTATTGGATGGCCAGTGAGTGTTTTTGCTCCGTGAGGGGSACTTGGCTGAGCAGGACAGAGCAGGAATAGAGAAGGAGTCTCACTGATTTATTCCCAGTCATGGAAAAAAAGTGACCTCTGGGTAAGTGTTTTCCCAACCCACCCGTCCTGAAAAACCAGGGAGTGCTGCAAATGTCACCGTGTCCACAGGATGGTGCCAGTCCCTCACTGACAACAGGGAATCCACGAGCTCTGCCACGAACCCCAACCCYGAGAAATGCTGCGTTTCAGAGTCAGAAATCAAATTAAATCAAATTATCAGTGCTGTGCTGCAGCTCCCCTGGGAAACTCCTACTCAGGAGCCCAATCACAGCACCCCCATCCCCACGGAATTAAAGTCTTGCTGCTTTTTCCTGGTTTATGTCAAAAAAAAAAGGAGTTTGGGAATCAGCATAGAGAGAGAGAGAAGATGGGAGAAGAATGTGCCAACAGCCACTGGTGGAAGTTTTAATGACTGACCAGCAGGTCTGTGACACCCCCCATGGAGGTGACAAAATTCCCATGTCTGGACAGACTTCCAAGGGCTCTCACAGTGGAATTCCAGGACAGAGGTTGGCCTGGAGTGGTCCTGAGGCTCCTCATCCTCACGGAAACACAKGGAGGGTGAAGCTGCAGCACACAAAGGCTGCTTGGACAGAGCCAAGCTCTTCCCAGAGCTCATCCAAATCCCCCTCCCGAGCCCCTGTGGCTCCTTTAAGGATAATTTTGGAGTGACTGGAGTCCAATCCTGAAGCCACTTTGTTGGCTGCTCCCAGGGAAGGCACAGCCACATCCAGCAGACATTCCCAATCCTCCCTCCCGGGCTGTTTGCTGTCCCTGCCCRCATTCCAGAACTTCCTACTTCACTTCTTCGTACTCCTGGGAGGGATCCAGGGCCGGGCCAGGAATCATCACCGTCTGGAAAAGCAAGGTGCAAGATSAGCAGGAGACAGAGCAGCTCTGGGGGTTATTCCTGTCACAGAGCAGGAAAAAGGGGGAGCAGAGGGTTCTGGAAAGGGAAAGGAGGGGGATCAGAGGGAGGCAGGAGAGGGGAATGGGATGGGATGCCTTGCACTGTGCTGGAATTCTCACCTCCTGCTTCTCCAAGATCTATTTTTAGTAACCCAAGGAGGCAGAGACACTTTTCCAGGTCAGGCACAGGGGSAAATAACCCCCAAAATTATCACGCTCCTGCCCTCAGCCTCCCATTCCAGGCCCTCAGCCTCCCACTCCAGCTCCCAGGTGCTCCAGGTGGCAATTCCCTGGCAACAAACAGCTCTGCCTGTGGATGAACCCACCACCTTCCCCTCACAGGGAGCTCAGCTTTGCCCTTATCCAGAATTTACCAGGGATCTGCACTTCCCAGCCAGGCTGGTGCCTTTTCCCACCTTAATGATGGGATCCTTCGGCGGGGCCCACTCCGGAACGATCTTCCCGTGCATCCTCCAGGATCCATAGGGGTTCACCAGGTACCTCTCAAACACAACATATTCCAAAACATCCTTGGGAAGCTCCTCCCCGCCGTACATGAGCCGCCCAAAGCGGTCATAGATGGCCAAAATCTGTCAAAAAGATCCGAAAAAAACCCAGGTTGGACGGGGTTTGGAGCAACCTGGGATAGTGGGAGGTGTCCCTGCCCATGGTAGGGGATGGAATGGGATGGGATTTAAGGTCCTTCCAATCCAAACCAGGCTGGGATTCTCTGTGCTGGGCTGGCAGCAGGTCGGGGTTAGTGTCACCAAGATGACTGGAGGGATGGAAGAAGATGGAGGGGTGGATTTTCCTATGAGGAAAGGCTGGGAGAATTGGGATTGTTCAGCCTGGAGAAGAGAAGGCTCCAGGGTGACCTAACTGTGGCCTTCTAGAACCTGAAGGAGCCAACAGGAAACATGGAGAGAGACTGTGGACAAGGAATGGAAGGACAATGGGGAATGGCTTCAAACTGAAGTTTAAAGGGCATATTGGGAAAAAATTCCTCCCTGTGAGAGGCTGGGATGGATTCCCAGAGAAGCCGYGGCTGCGCCATCCCTGGAAGTGTCCCAGGCCCGGCTGGATCCGCCTGGGATCAYGAGCRGTGTCCCTGCCCGTGGCAGGGGGTGGGAATGAACGAGCTTTGAGGTCCCTTCCCTCCAAACCCATTCCACGCTGCCATCCCTGGCTGGGAAAGGGGAGGCTCCGGGCTCACCTGCCGGGTGTGCATCCTCACCGTCACCTGCCCGTAGAGGTTGCCGCGGTTCACGACGCCGTTACAGCGCACGTGGACCACCCTGGGGGGCTCCAGGGACTCCACGAACCTCCAGCGGATGGTTTTGTACCTGTTCCCACGGACCATGTCCTGCCAGGAACAAAAACCAGCCCCAGCTGGTGAATGGGACAACAAGGCAACTGCTGGACGCCACAAATATTTAGTTCTCGGCTGTTGATTGGGTTTGGGGTTTCCCTCCCGGCTCTTTGCTGCATCCAGAAAAAAAGTGAGGCGTCACCAGGTTTGGGGAGCCTTAAAAACCATGGAAAAGATTCGGAAAAAATGAGGCAGATCAAGTTTAGAGAGCTTTACACACCATGGAAGGGATCAAGGCACYGATCTCTGCTCTCTGGGAGCAGGGACGGGACCCAGGGAATGGCTGGAGTTGTGCCAGAGGAGGTTTAGGTTGGATATTAGGAAAAGGTTCTTCCCTCTGAGGGTGCTGGAACAGCTCCCCRGGAAATGGTCACGGCCCCAAGGCTGCCAGAGCTCCAGGAGCATTKGSACAACGCTCTCAGCGGGATTTTGGGGTGTCTGTGCAGGGCCAGGGGTTGGACTGGATGATCCCTGTGGGTCCCAGAGCTCCAGAGGTGTTTGGACAATGCCCTCAGGGACAGGGTGGGATTTTGGGGTGTCTGTGCAGGGCCAGGGGTCAGACTGGATGATCCCTGTGGGTCCCTCCCAGCTCAGGATACCCCAAGATTCCGGACACTTACGGGGTAGCAGCGCTCGGTCACCAGGGAGTGAAGTTTCTGCTTGTTAAAGCTGCAAAGGAAACACCCCCAGTTACTTGAGCACAGGAAAGAGGTTTCCTCACAAATTCCTGCTTTCCCAAGCAACTGGCAAAACAGGGAAAGGAAAATTCTCAGTGAAAAATGAAATTAAATCAGGACACGAATGTGAGTGGCCTGAAATGACTCCAAGGAAAGGCACAACAATGTGGGAGCCAGTTCTGACCCAAATGTTTTATTGAGGTTCGGAATCTGCTGCTGGGAAGGGAAGCCAGCCCCTGGAATGTCATTGCAGAGAGTCTGGAATGGTTTGGGTTGGAAAGAACCTTTAAGCCCATCCATTCCCACCCCCTGCCATGGGCAGGGACACCTCCCATGATCCCAGGTTGCTSCAAGCCCCATCCCACCTGGCCTTAGACAYTTCCAGGGATGGAGCAGCCACCCTGGGCATTCCTCCTTGTCTTTCTAATCCCACTGGGGTGGAACTGGATGAGCTYYAAGGCCCCTCCCAACCCCAAACCATCCCATGATTKCATGATTCCATGAAAACCAGAACATCCTGACCCAGAGGAGCAGGTCCTCCATCACCACATCAGTCAGGGAAGGGCCTTACTTTGCCAGGGAGTTGTGAGCCTCAATAAATATCTCCTGTGCCTTCTCCGGGAAGGTTTTAGTGCTGAAATCTGGGTCGTGATCCTTGATCTTCCGCAGGCTGGAATGATAAGAAAGTTAAAGAAAGAGCAAATTGGAGCTGTCCTAGATGTTCTGGATGATGCCAGTGATCCCACAGGATTAGAGCCCAGCTTTTATGAGCTGAGAACTGGAGATCTCCCACTAAGACAAAACCTTCAGATCATCACAAAACAGACAAATCCAGAGAATCCTAAAAAATAGAACTGCAGTGTGTGACCATTCCCACCAGGAGAGGTGGGAACATTCTCACACCTGGGACTCCTGGGGATGTGGAACAACACCAACAATGGGAGAAGCAGGTAGGAAACAACCCCCTAATCCCTAAAACCTCACAGAGATCCCTCAACCCCAGGAATCTCTCACAGGGACAGACACAAAGGCACCAGTTCTGCCCCAGGACAGACCAAGCAGAGCTTCTGCAGCAGAAAATTAATTAATTAACTAATGAGGSGGGGGTTACATACGCCAGCTGGGAGGCAGCTGTTTGCCTCAGCTTCTGCATCTTCTGCTTCATCCCATCCTTGGACAGGGAGGTCAGGCGGGCATCGCCCTCGGGAGGGACGTAGGGATCCATGATATCAGCTGGGAAYGGGAAAAGCAGCTCAGGAGGAGGCTCAGAGCCACCAAAACCAGGGGAACAAAGAGGTGAAATCGGAGCACGCAGAGAATTCCTGGGCTAAGCTCGGCAGCAGGGCCGGGTGCTGCTCTCTGCTCTTCCCTCACAGCCCAGGGAACAGGGAAAAATCCATCCAGCAGCAGGGAATGGGACGCCCCTGGCTGCTGTCCCTAAACCTGCCCCGCTCAGGTGAGACCCCACCTGCAGAGCTGCCTCCAGCTCTGGAGCCCAGCAYAGGCAGGACATGGAGCTGCTGGAGYGAGTCCAGAGGAGGCATCGAGGTGATCCTGGAGTGCCAGGACAAGGGGGAATTGCTTCCCACTGCCAGAGGGCAGGGTTAGATGGAATGTTGGAAAGGAATTCCTCTCAAGGAGGGTGGGGATGGGCTGGAATGGATTTCCCAGAGAAGCTGTGGCTGTTCCATCCCTGGAACTGTCCAAGGCCAGGTTGGACAGGGCTTGGAGCAACCTGGGGTAGTGGAAAGTGTCCCTGCTATGGTAGGGAGTGGCATTGGATGGTCTTTCCTAACCCAAACCAGTCTGGGATTCCATGATTCAAAGTAGGAAAGCACTAAAAGCTTCGGAGCTTGCTCTGGCCAGGARGCAGAGTGAAGAACTCAGTCTGATTCGGCCAAATTCCCTCTGTCACAACATCACCGAGGCTGACTCCACTTTTTTGGCCCCCCTGCYCTACCTGTGCAAGCCAAGTAGAAGGTGCGTTCTATGTTTTCATCTGGGAATACCGGCGCCGACGACTTGAGCCTCCTCTCCTTCTCCTCACGGCTCAGTTCCCGGGCCCACTCGGGCACCGGCGGACTCCTCCTCCTGGTCCTCACCGGCACAACGAGGCACGACGGAGCCGCTCCGGGACGGAGCAGGGACTCCGCAGCCTGAGGAAGGGCAACAACCCCAACACCTTCATTTATTTCCCCTCACACCTCGCACGCCTCCCCAGTGCCCATATCGCTCACCCTGCGGCCCCACAGCCACTCCCAGCGGTCCCCGGGCCCTCACCCCGCTGCCCCCGGGCCCACCTTCCAGCAGAGCCGCGGGGCCCCGCGGCCCAGCCCCGCCGCCATGGCGGCCGCCATCTTTTTCCGGCCGCGGGGGATGCAGGGAAGGCGGGCGGGGCCCCGTGGGGATGGGCGGGACCTGTGACGGAATGGGCGGGGCTGTGTGGGCGCGCGCGCGCGCGGGGGAGGGGGCGGGGCCGGCGGGAGCCCGCGCCGCGCCCGCGAGTGGAAAATTCCATCGGCTGCGGAGCCCGGGGGGGCGGGGCCAGGGGACGCTCCGCCCCCACGCCCCCCCCCGAGCGCGCGGAGGGGGGGACCCCCCGTGCGTGGTGCAGTGCGGGGGGGGCGGGAGGGGGGTGATGCTTTCCCCCCCACCCCCACCCAGGGACCCCTGCTCCGTGCGGAGGGTGCTGGAGGTGTCGAGGCCCCCCCGGACCTGTAGAGCCCCCCAGGATCCGCAGAGTCCCCCCCAACACGCAGAGCCCCCCCGCACCTCAGAGCCCCTCCCGGACCGCACATTCCCCCCCAGACCCGCAGGGCCTCTCCAGCCACGCAGAGCCGCCCCCAGACCCGCAGGGCCCCCCCGGACCTGTAGAGCCTCCCAGGATCCGCAGAGTCCCCCCCCAAAACGCAGAGCCCCCCCGCACCTCAGAGCCCACCCCGGACCTGCAGATTCCCTCCCCAGACCCGCAGGGCCTTTCCGACCACGCAGAGCGCCCCCCAGACCTGCAGAGCCACCCCCGGACGAGCACAACCCCTCTGGACACGAAGAGCCCCCTCGGACCCGCAGGGCCCCTCGGGACCTGTAAAGCCCCCCGGGATCCGCAGGCCCCCTCCCCCGGACCCGTAGAGCCCCCCAGGTTCCTGCACCCCCCAGCAGCTCAGTGGGTTTTGTGTGATGCTTTTGGCATTTCGCACCACAGCAGCCCCTGGGGCCGGCGGGGGCAGGGGTCTCAGGGGCAAGGGTCCCTCCGAAGGCGCCCAGGACAGGCCAGCACGCCGGGATGCAGCACCCCCGGGATGCTGCTGGCAGGGGGGTCCTCAGGGGCGGGGATCCCTCCACGTGTCCCTGGGACAGCCCAGGATGCAGCACCCCCGGGGATGCTTCCAGCGCAAGGGGGTSCCTCCGAATACCCCCGTGACAATCCGGGCTGCAGCACTCCCGTGGACGCCTCACGCCCGCCTTAACACGAACCAACTCATCCCAAACCCTCCTCCCTTGAAATCCCAGCCCTGATGAGCCGCAGGGACACCCTGGAGATGCTCATCACCCGCCCACGGCCGCAGGGCGAGGCCCCGGCCAGGCCCGCAGAGCCAAAGCCGAACCCAGCCCGGGGGGTGCGAAGCCCGGGGGGGGCCCCTCGGGAGCGGGGGACTGGCCGGGAGGCTCCGCCCGCGCTCGCTCGGCCTGGCCCCGCTCCCAGTTTGCTTTGGGGACTGTTGATCTTGGCTCCGAGGACGCGTTGCTCCATCGGACAGCTGGTTAATGTGTAGTGACGGCTCCGCTGTGCCCGAGACCGTTGATCCCGGCCCGCGCTCTTATCTGTGCCGGCGGGAGCRGGGACGAGCCGGGAGCGGCCGTGCGGGGCCGTGCCGGGGGGCACGGGGGCGAGCCGGACCCCCGTGGGTGGGGGGATCGCGTCTGCAGCCCAACGGCAGCTCCCAAAATTCGGTGTGATGCTCGCGGAGGGGTGAAAAATAGAGAGAGCGCTTCCCGCTGCACCCCCGGTGGGAAAGCTGGAGCCGGATTGCCCTCTGGAAAACAGGGATGAAGCCCCAGGGCTGTGGAGCCGGTCCTGGAGCAGTCGGGGTTGAGTCACTGGCCCCAGAGCCCCACGGGCCCGGCGCTTTCCCACGGCTCGGGACTCGTGGGGCTGGATTTTCCCAGCCCAGCTGGCTCTCCCGGCTGCCCTGGGATGCCATCCCAGCCAGCTTCACCTCCGTGGGCAGCGGTTCAGGGATCTGGAACCTTTCCGGAGCCCCGTCCCTGCCGTGGGGGCCTGCTGGGGAGCTCGGCCCAGGAACATCCCTGCAGCACTTTGGGATGGGACTCTGGAGGTGCCACTTGACGGCRTCCCCAGCGCACGTGTGACCTTCCCCTTGCGAAACCACCACCACGCAGGGATTTGTCCCGTGGCAGAGCGGGATCAGGGCTGGGATCAGGGCTCAGCACCCGCCCGAAACTGTCCCTGCCAGCTCCAGGCAGAGGCTTGGCCACATTTGCCTCCTATCCTTGTGCAACTCGTYCCAGGTGCCCGGCGAGGCGGGAGGGGACGGGCAGAGCCGCACGCACACACGGCCACGCGGGGAGAGGGGGAAAGCCGGGGAAAAACGCCTCCCAACCCCCCGGGAATGACCCGCGGAGCGAGAGGCCCCCGAGAGCTTCGAGCACTGTTGTCCCCGTGCTCCCGAATACCAGAGATTCCAGCCCTAAGCCGCCGGCCCAGACCTGCGAGGCAGGATTAGCCGGTGCCCTCCGGCTGCTCCCGCTCCCGGCAGGAACGGCGAAAACTCCGGCGAGGGAGAGAAGMAAAGAAAATCTTCTCTTGGGAATTTTCTTTTTGCCTTTCTTCCCCTTTTTTTCCGCCCCCCCCTTGTTTTCCCTAATTAGAAGGGAGCACTGTCAGCGGTTGGTGGCTGCAGAGGCTCTGGGCTAATTACAGCTCCTGGCTTCCACCCCGTCCGTTTGTCCCCGGGCCCTCCCCAGTCTGGCACTGCAGGAGAACCCGGTTTGGTCGGGACACGGCGGAGGAGGCGGCTTCCCCCCGGAGCCTCGCTCTTTCTTCCTTCTGTTTTTTTTTTTTTTTCCTGGATTCTTGCTGACAGCAGCATCTGTCATCTCACAACATCTCCCGTGCGGAGCAGCACCCGCGGAGAGCGCCCGGAGCCCTTTGCCAAGCACAAAGGCCACTGCGRCCACCAAGACCCCCCCCTTCGCGTGCCAGGAGGGCACCCAGTGACCCCGCGGCCATCGGGGATGGGAATTAAAGCTCAGAGGAGACAATCCCCTCCGCTTCCCTCCTGCGGAGCCGAGCAGCTCTGCTCCAGGAATAGGTTTATCCTGCCCCTGACCTTCCCGTGGCTCTGCCAGGGACGGTCACCCGTGGCCACGAGCCGTGCCAGGGTGGCCAGCGGGGAGGGAAGGCGGGAGCAGACGGGATTTTTGCCCTGGCAAAGTCCCTCAGCAGGGCTGTGGCGCGGCTGGGCTTCTCCTGCCGTCCAGCTGCGGTGGCCTCGGGGTGTCCCCAGCGTGGCACGGCCGGGCTGAGCCCTATTCCATCCATCCATGCTGCAAATCCCGCACGGAACCTCCTCACTAAACCAAGGGGTGACCGCTCCAGCCCTTCCCTCGCTGGGGGGGAGATGGGACGTTCTGCCCAGCACCGGGCCAGGATTCCAGAAAACCTCGAAACACTCCCCGGGCCAGGTCCCAGCACCGGGATGTGTCCCCGCATCCCACAGCCTGTCCCTGTGTCCCGCGGGGGCTCCGCACCCCGCCGAGGTGCTGGGAGGTGGCAGGATGGAGCAGGGCGGCAGCTGCCCGAACCCCCCGCGCGGCTCCAGCTGTTTCCAGCTGTTTCCAGCTGTTTCCTTGTCTCCCTTTCCCTCCCCGGGGCTCTGCAGCACAATGCGGCCCCGCAGCAGCCCCGGATGAACCCGGGCTCGGCAGCGGTTGGTTTTTTGTAACGATGTGCTAAGACCTGTCTGTACTTTCTCCCTGCCCCAGTTCGTGCCGCCGGCTCCTCCAGGTCTCGGTGAATCCCTGCTCCCTCCCTGAATCCCTTTCCCATCCCTCGAGTTTCTTCTCTCCTTTCCAGCTCCTGCTCCCCGCCTCGAATCCCTGCTCCTCCCGTCGAATCCCCTCTCCCTGTCTTGAATCTCTACTCTCCTCCTCAAATCCCTGCTCCCTCACTTGAATTCCTGCTCCCCCTCTCAAATCCCCTCTTCCTCCTTCGAATCCCAGCTCCCTCCTCGAATCCCTGCTCCCCCTCTCCAATCCCTGCTCCCTCCCTGCCTGTCTGGGCACTAACTTCTCTTTCAAACAGCAAAGTACCACTTTTAGCAAAAGTAAATCTCTTTGGGGAAGGAGTGGGATTTAAAAAAAAGAAGGATCRATCCCAGTTTCCAGCGGTGGGAGGCAAAAAATGATTTCCAGCTTCCAACASCTGTGCTTCCTCCTAAAAACGAGGGAGGTTGTGGCACCCTCAAACCCTTCACAACACTTTTGGGGGGCTGAGATTAATCAGATCCATGTTTAACGCCTTATGGAGCCAACGGATGAGTTCCTGGATCCAAACTCCAGAGCAGGGCTGGGCTGTGGCTGCCACCCCAAAAGTGGGGTGTGGGAAAAGCTGCCGGAATGTTTCACCCTTCTTTTTTCCCATATAAAGCCTTTATTATGGATTTTTGAGCTTCCTGGTCAAACCCAACCAGCCATCCCGCAGCACCCACTCGGGACACGTATTTCCCTGGAATACTGCTCCCTGCGTGGTGTGCACGGCTTTTCCAGCYGGATTTCTTAGGGAGCATCTTCCAGCAGACCCTGGAGCGAGCTGGGCGGGGGGAACTTGGCCATGGGAAACAGCAAAARAGCCCTTTCCTGCCCAAGAAATCCAGATTTTTTTTTAATTTATGAGGATGTGAGCCTGGCCAYGAAGGGTTTTCCCAGGAAGGTTATCCTGGGAGTCCTGCAGCACCCAAGTTTCACCTGGATGCTGCAGTTGGAGCATGAGGAAGAAGAGGAGGAAGAGAGTGGCTCAGCTCAGGGTGGGGAGAAAACCAACCCCAAGTCGCTGCTCAGACAAACCTGGAGAACAGGACACCTGCCTGCTCCACACATCCCATCGCTGTATTTTTGTGACAAAATCCAAGAGGTTTAAGCTGATTTCAGCACTTTTCAGCACTGGAGGTTGGCGATAGTTACACYCCGAGCTCCGCTGCCTTATCTGGGTCTGGGGGGCACGGAAGGGGCTGAATCCATGGAGAAAGCGACCTGTGTCCTACAGATACACAGGATGGGCTCTGCACAGGGCCAAGAGGTGCTTGGAGAGGTGGATGGGATGATGGGAACCCCGGAGAAATCCCAACCTGTGCAGTGCTGGAGTGGGATCTGCTGGGAAAACTAATCAGTAARATCAAAATACAGAGGAGAACAAAGAGGAAAATGCAGGTGACTCAATAATGGGGGCACCGTYGCAGCTCTGCTCCCCTGTCCGAGTGCACCGGGAGCCTCCGTTACCGGAGTGGGCTATGCCACCATCCCCCCAAACCGGGAGTACCGGGAACCCCCACTAATGGGGTGCCTCGTGCCAGTGTCACCCCAAACTGTGTGACCCAGGAACTCCCCRTTAACGGGGTGCACCGTGCCAACCCCACCCAGGCCAGGTGATCCGGGAGCCCCCCGTTAATGGGGTGCCATCATCCCTCCAATGCGGGAGCACCAGGATCCTCAGCCCGGGGTGCAGCATGCCAGTCTCCCCCGAACTGGGATCCACCGTTAATGGGGTCCACTGCATCATTCCCCCTCTGGACAGGGCGCACCGGGATCTCCCATTACCGGGGTGCACTGTGTCATTCCCCCTGGACCGGGCACACCGAGATCCCCATTACCGGGGTGCACTGTGCCATCCCCCCTGGGCCGGGCACACCGGGATCCCCCATTACTGGGGTGCACTGTGTCATTCCCCCTGCACCGGGCACACCGGGGTCCCCCATTACCGGGGTGCACAGTGCCATCCCCCCCGCACCGGGCACACTGGGATCCCCCATTACCGGGGTGCACTGTGCCATCCCCCCCGGACCGGGCACACCGGGATCTCCCATTACCGGGGTGCACTGTGTCATCCCCCCTGGGCCGGGCACACCGGGATCTCCCATTACCGGGGTGCACTCACACCGGGATCCCCCATTACCGGGGTGCACTGTATCATTCCCCCTGCACCCGGCACACCGGGATCCCCCATTACCGGGGTGCACTGTGCCATCCCCCCTGGACCGGGCACACCGGGATCCTCCATTACCGGGGTGCACAGTGTCATATCCCCTGCACCGGGCACACCGGGATCCCCCATTACCGGGGTGCACTGTGCCATCCCCCCTGGACCGGGCACACCGCGATCCCCCATTACCGGGGGTGCCCCGTTCCGCAGCACCGGGGGGGGCGTGGCCGGGCGGGGGCGTGGCCGGGGCGTTGCGCACGCGCGCTCCCCGCGCCGCTTACGCAACGGGTTCGCGCCGCTTCTCCTCCTTCTCCCTCCGTCCCTCCCTGTGTTCCCTCTTCCCCGCCGCTTCGGTTTTACCCCTCCCGGCCCCCCCACCCCCCGCCCCTCCACCCCCGTCGCCGCGCGCGCTACGTGCGCGGCCGCGTGGCGCCGCCGC
>JACAXG010000514.1:63107-93074 GCA_018881555.1 Amblyornis subalaris
CGCCCCCCCTCAGGGGTCTCTTCCCCCCCGCCCTCAGGGACCCCCTTCCCCTCTTCAGGGGACCCCTCGCCCCCTCCCCAGCCGGGCCCTGAGGGACTCCCCCCGAGCTCCGATCCCCCCCATTCCCCCTCCTCTCCGCCCCAGGGCCCTCCCGGGCAGGTGCAGGGAGGCCCCTCGGGGCTCCCCCCGCCTCTCCGCCCTGTGCTTCCATTCAGGATGGATGGATGGATAAACCCCGTCCAAACCCCCGAAATCCCTCCCATAGCTCCCCAAACCCGGCCCGGCTCGGGGGGGCCCCGCCCAGCCCCGCTGCGGCCCCCGCGGGTCCTCCCGGGCGGCTCCTCCTGGCCCGGCCCGGGATGTGGGATAGCCCTGGAGCGGCCGGGAGCACCGGGATCTGCCCGACCGGGATCCCCCAAACCCACGGGGACACCCCCCGCCCCGGCCCAGCTGCCGTGCTCGGCCCCCAGCGCGCCGCCGGGCGCTCCATGCAGGCGTTGGGATGGATCGGGATTTTGCTGGAAAAGCCAAAGAGGCGCTGAAAGGAGAAGTCCCCTGGTACGGTAAGGGTAGGCCTCGGTGTCATGGAGAGCTCGGAGGAGAGAGGCTGGGATAGCGCCGGGAAAAAGGTTTGCAGAACCCGAAACGCCGCGTTTTCCGCAAGGCAGAGAATCCTCGCTTGTGCTTCAAAGCCAGAACCAGTTTGGTGAAATCCTTCAAGTCTCCCAGTCATTCCCATTGGCTGCTCTGCCAAGATTTCCCAAATTCGCTTTCATGTCTGCTCGTGATTTGAAATAGGTACATAATCATCATAATCATAAAGGGATAACTGTTTTTTTTTTTTTTTCCTAAAAATGAGGTGGTTGCACAGAGAGCTTAAAATATATTTGAGGGAGATTTTAAATCKTGGGATGTGAAAAGATTTAAGCCTCGCTCTTAAGGGGTGGTTAAACCTTGGTTTAAAACGAGGTAATAAATGCAAGAAGGCAGTAAACCTGCAGGATGTGAAGCACAGGTAGGGGAGAACAAGTTCTTCCCTGGGGAGTGTCTGTGGGAGCTGGGGAGGGCCAAAGGCTGGGAATGATGGGGAATCTTGTGACTTTGGGGACCTGGAAGAACCCAAGCAGAGATGAGTAACTTTGTGTCATGTGACAGAAATACTGAAAACGTGAATTTCCGCACAGATTTGGTTCTGGCCCAGGATTTGATTCCAGCCTCGGGGCTGCTGCTGCCTTTGGGGTTTCAGTTTGAAAAGGCCAGCTTGAGAAATTCCCAATCTCTTCCGCCCTAATCCCAGGCACCTATTCCTGTCTTCGCACCCAACTTGCTGCTCCTCAGCCCTGTTACAGCTGTGGGGCTGTAAATGGGATCACTGAAATCATCCAGGTTAAAAATAACACTCGGGGGGAGGGGAGAGGAGTGGTGAACAGCAGCCTTGGGAAATTCGCTTGGATCCAGGAAAAACCAGGATTCAGAGGTTGTTGGTTGGCAGGTTTTATTCCTGTGGAGGTATTTTGAATATTGTTTGCTGTGTCCAGGTGAATTCCTGGAGCCATGGATCCACCTGGCACGGAAATCCTGCACTTCCCCGCCACTGAGGGCATGTGCTGAGGAAAAGCAGTGACCTGACAGGTTCCAGGTTGTAAAAAACCCTTGTTCCAGCTGCTCTGGTGTTCCCACAGGAGAGAGGAGGGAAAAAAAAAAAACAAGCAACAGAGGGCGAGGTTTTTAAAACAGATCTAAAGAATGTATCTTTATTTTGGATAACTTTTAACACTGTGAACCAAGGAGGCCACATCCCTTCAGGGAAGTGAGGGCAGGATCAGGGGTGAGCGTTCACCTGCTTGTCTAGGGCTGGAAATCTGGAGAGGGAATCCCCCAAAGCACAGGGAAGGCACATTCCAGAAAATTAGAGGGCAACTGCTCTGCACCTTGGTGGGGAGAAGAACAACCAGCTCAGCCACAGGGTGCTTTTTGTACAAGGGAATGGCTTAATATTTATTAGCACATTCTTGTTGAGCTGGTCTAGCAAATAAAATATATTCGTGTGGTTTTGAGGTCAAATTGCTTCAATTAAGGACCTGTTGGCCCTTTCTACCTGCACCTTGTCCCGAGGTGGGATGGAGCTCACCGGAGATGTTCTGTTTCCAGCACACCWGAGAGCTTTGGCATCACTGTGCACTCAGCGAGGCAAAAGTGGGTTTATGTTAAAACACAAACTCATAATTTTGATTTCTTAGGTACGGAAAATAAATGTGCTGCCTCCTCATGAGGATCCAGCAGTTGTTTCTTTGTAACCAATCGATAATTATTGTCAGCTCCTCTGCTCCATTCCAGCTGGAGAATGGCTGTACAGGCAAAAATCCACATCAGGTGCTTATACCAGTGATGCTTTCTGACCCACAGGGTGATTTCTGAGGCCTGGACGCCAGAAAAAACATCACAAAAAGCAGGAAAACTTTTCATTGCGTGCCTCAAAAGTGTCTTGTTTGTTTTGTTATTTGGCATCTTTAAGAGCAGAGTGGAATTAGTGCAGGCCGTGATGTTTAGTCAAGGTATTACAAGCAAACACTTGATCATTCTTACTCACCCCAGTAATAGGATTTGCATCCCTCTGTGGAGAATTTTGGGCTTTCAACTCAAGCCCTAAAAAAATGTCCCAGCCTTGGCTTTGGGGCAGGACATTTGTGTTGGCTTTAGTACCTATAAATAACCTGAAACACTTTGTCTTGGTGCCACAGTAATAAATGTTACACTTGCATGGCAACTCCAGATAATCTTCAGAGGATAAAGCCTTTTGTGATGCAAAAGATAAGAGCGTGGCTTCAGTGTCAGCAGGGACCAGGCTGATTTCAAAAGCCTTAAAAAAGGAGTGGTACCTGTTTGTGGTTTATTGTGGCACTTCTCATGTTCCCATGTTAGGGGATTTTCCCTCTGTATTGGTCGTTTCTGGGTAAAGGAATGATCCTGAAATCTGTCTCCYGACAGTTTAATTTCACAGCCCTTTGGAGCTGTGCTTGTGAAGGCTCTGGTAACCCATATATTACATTTTGACCGGTTATTCAAGATTTTTAAATAATATAATTTGTGGTCACATGAGTATTTTTGAAGTCTGTGCAGTTGTGTAACAATTACATAAACTGACAGTACATAATTCCCATTTATCACAGCTGAAAACCCCAAAAAATCCTTAAATGAACTATTTCACAAGGAAGCCTGGTCCCAGCTGGGACAAAGTGTGGCTGTGGGAGAGTCGGTTGGAGCTGGAACAGAGTCTCCTGCTCACACTCCTGTGATTGTTCTGCCACTTATGTCATCTTTTAGCATTTAAACTTGATTTGTTGAGGGCGTGGGGATGTTTCTGAATGAACACAATTAAGATTGGGGTGGAAATAGTTCATTTACATTATTCATCTGTTAGTTTGAGCTTTAATTATCACAGCCCTGGCTCTCAGGGCCTGGTTATCAGTGCAGGGCACTCGGATTACTCAGGGTCTAGGTCAACTTTTTTTTCCACTCTGCTTTTGGCTCCTGGGAGGGCTGGAACAAAGAGGGGATGTGTGGCCCTTGTGTTCTCCAGCAGCAAAGGCAAACAGGAGTAACCAGCAACAGAAACAAACAGCTGCCTCCAGCCCGGAGCTTTCAAATCCCACTTTTTAACGCTCCAAAGGATCACCTGTGTGACAACAGCAAAGTGCAGGGTTGTCTTCCAACTTCCTGGTGTTTCCCTGTCCATAAATTCCCTTCTGTGCAGAGTGTCCCGGGGTGATTCATATTTCTTGTTGGAAGCTCCACCGAGGTGTTCCTTGGTTGCAGAGCAACTTATCTGGAAGGAATTTGCAACCTCACTATCTTTTGCAGTGCCTTTAGTGTATCTAAAGGATCCTGTGGCGTGTTTAGCAATATTTAACTGGTGTCTGCTCCTTTTCATAGGTTAATTATGCAATATCTGCTGGCCTAAGGAACGTATAGAGTGATCCTGCTGCACGCTGGTTAAAGGTTAATTGTGACACTCTTGTGTGTAATCCTGGAGAAGTGGAGCTCGCTGGGTGTAATATTCGTGCTCCTGGGGAGTGGGGAAGTTGTCTGGGATCAATCCCTGTGTTATCCAGCATTGTAACTCGCATTTCCAGCATGTGAAATGAAAGCTGGATTGGGAATTAAAGGTGCCGTGCTGAGGGTCTGGTGCTTCAAAGTCAACACCTCAGGGCCCTCCTTTTGTCACCAGCTCAAAAATGGGGGTGTCTTGCCCTTCTCCCCCCAAAAAAAGGCTCCTTTAGCCCCGTTATTCSTGGGGCTGAGGTGGTTGCAGTGATCACATCCAAGGGGATTTATCTGTTCGTGTGAATCTGACACCTCTGGAGCACGTGTGGAGCTGGATGTGCTTAGGAGCAAAGGGAATTTTTCCAGTGGGCCAATTAGTCCTGGCATTGCTAATTTTACTTTGTGGCTACTGGAATTTGCTCGAGATGCAGATTAATAAATCTCTTTGTTCCTTTTCTCATTGAAGGTTTGAATTTGTATGAAAGACACACCCTAGAACACCACCAGAGTAAATTTAGTTGTCTATTTTTAGAGAGTAAATTGCTAAAAACACCCATGCTTGTTGTACTGCTGCTTTTAGAAAAGGAGCCTCTGGAGCCACGTGACAAGATTGGAATTATCTGGTCTTAGAAATGGCTCTGGAGAATTAGTTTTGACTCTTGGAGATCCCTTTTGATGTACCTCATCCTGTATTTCGGGTAGGCTGGCATTCAAATCCTTGTTCCTAATGTCCTAAGGAGGTTTTTCCATCAAGCCTTTTCCTGCTTTGACCACCAGCATCTTTGTCTCTTACTTGGCAGAGCCAAATAATCAACATTTTTAGTTCTCCTTCCATCAAATGATGTTCCTTTGGAAAACTTTTGGGGAGAACTTCAGCTGTTGTCTCCTGTTGGATGAGATTTCCTTCCCTGCTCGTGGTGTCTGTGCCTGGCTGACCCCAATAGGTGTTTGAATTCTGATTTATTTACTAGAGCTTCATCAACAGCCGGAGGTTTCCAATCCTGAAGCATTCCTTCCTTCCAGATATTCCTCTTGGTCCATCTGATTTCTGAGCTATGCAGAACTGCTCTTCCCTTGATTAACCTCTGCTTGATGAAGAGTTAATTTATTATATTGCAGAGCGAGGTGAAGCAGGGTGACAGCCCCATATGTCCCCCTTGGTAATTGCTTATACCTTATGCAGAGAGATGCTTTTTGGGCCTTTAATACRTGAAAATCTCTGCTTGAACAGAATATCTGCCTTCCAGAACATGGCATTAGCAGAAATGGAGAAGCAATTTCATTTTCAGGCTGTCCCTGGTGGCTGGGAGCTTGAGGCTGGAGGTTCTTGTGACATCAGGTGGTCACAAGTGAGCTGTGCTGGGCGGGTTCTGCTTTTGTTCTCCCAGGTGTGTCTGCACTTCAGTGTTCCAGCGGAGCACAGGGAGGAGGCTCCTGCTGGAGCCTCTGTGGCAACAGGAAAACTTGATTTTCCCCTCTGCACTAAATTCCGAGAGCCTCCGAAGGTGCTGTGCTCCACGGGCAGAATTCCTGCCTGCACCGAGTTTGGTTTTCTGGGGAGTTGGAGGATGAACTTTTTGTAGCCTGCTGGTTCATTTATCCCTTCAGATGTTCTCTAGTAYGTTGCACTCTGGTAAAACTGGCTTGATATTGGTAGGAAGTAAGGGAAAAAAAAAAGTCTAAAAATAGGTAATTGCCTGTTTAAGGAGCCTCTGAATTGTCTCTGCTTAAACCTAAACTTTCTTATTTTGCAGGCACAGTGCTCCACTGAGAGTTGTGTCCTCAGAAGAGGTTGTTTTTTAGAGATCAAGCCCATTGTTAAGCCCACATTGTCTGCAATTTGGACAGCTCTTAATGCAGCCTGAACTCCGAATCCAGAGAGATTTGGATTTATAGATTGAATAAAGGTCTCTAGACATTTATAACAGCTTTCCTCATTCTGATTCTTCTTTTAGAGGACCTTGAAAAACCCCAAACTCCAATATTGTGGTAAAAACTGTTGAGCTTTGATTTTGGGTTTGGGAGAGTGTTGTAGTTGTTCAGTTTTATACACTCAGAATTGAAACTTGCTCTCCATGCTTTGCAAGAACGTTGTTTTCACACTCAGGTTGGGTTTATTGGCTGAAATTAATTTGATTTTAATTCCATAAGGAGGCAACGTGGTGAAAACAACTGCGCTGCCCCTCATGGCGTGACACCACGTGTGTGCTCAAAAAGTATAAACCTCTATGTAATATTTATTAACAAACAATTCCATAATTGGGAATAAGCCAGACRTATTGGATTCAGGAGCAAAGTTGGTGCCTGAGGTTTAAAGAAACTCCTGGCCAGGYTGGTGAGTGTTGGTCAGGCTGTGGGCTTGGCTTCTCTTGGATTAGGTGGTGGGAGCCCTTTGGCTCATGGATGGGCTATTCTTAGGGGTGTGGGAACACCTATTGAGTCACACATTTAAATTTCTTAATCCTCCCTTATCACTGAGTAATCTCCAGTTTGGTTTTTATGGAGCCATTCCTTCAGTGAGCATGGCTCTGCCCTGGGGATCTGCTCCCAGCTCCTCCTCTTGCTCAGATCCCAGCCCTGATGGCACAGGGACTTCAGCTGGGACACCTGAGCTTTTTACTGTGGCCTTATAAATAAAACAAAATTATAAACCCATTTCCTGTGATGCCTGTGAGCTGAGCTGGCCTGTGCCATGGGGTGGAGCAGCTCCTGCTCCTGGGAACCAGCTCCCGGTGCAAGGCATGGAATCATGGAATGGTTTGGGTTGGAAAGGACCTTAAATCCAGTCCCAYGCCCTGCCATGGGCAGGGACACCTCCCACTGCCCCAGGTGGCTCCAGCCTGGGCTTGGACACTTCCASGGATGAGGCAGCCACAGCTTCTCTGGGCAACSTGTGCCGRGGCCTCCTCACCCTCACAGGGAGGAATTCCTTCCCRGTATCCCATCTAACCCTGCCCCCTCGCAGTGGGAAGCCATTCCCCCTTTTCCTGGCACTCCAGGCCCTTGTAAAGAGTCTTTCTCCATCTTGCTTGCTGGCTACATTCAGGGATGGGAAGACCTAAACCCTAAATCTCCTCCAGGCTGAACAATCCCAACTTTCCCAGCCTTTCCTCACAGCAGAGCTGCTCCATCTCTCTGATCACCTCCATGGCCCTCCAGTTGGTTCCTGGTTCCCAGTTCGGACATGGATACCTGGAGTGATGTGTCCAGGTGTCACCAGGCCGTTTTAAGGTTATAATAGTGGTAAAAAAGAAAGGGATGGAGGTCTTTAGGTTTTAAGGAAGTGACTGTGGGGTAGGAAGCAGTTTCTTTGTGCATCTGTTAAATCTGGTTGGCTGTTACAGGAATTTTTACTCCTTTATTTAAAGAACTGGTGGTGTCTCCTGCTAGAAATCCTATCCTGGACTAGCAGGGTTCCCAGCTTGATCCAGTGTGATCGTTCTGGTGGTTTCAGCCATAAATTTCTGAATAACTCCCAGTTTAATTCCCAAATATTTTACCCCTTTGTAATTAATTTATATTTAATTTGAATTCCTCTGTATTCAAGCTCTCGCATTCAAACAGAAAGCTGGCACAGCCACCCCGTTTATTCCTACGCTGGGAGCTGGCACTTGGTAAATAAAGCAAAATGTGTGGAGCCAAGAGCTGGCAGAAGGGAAGCTCCCAGGAAAATGGGAAGGAGAATCTCCTGGCAGATGTTTTTAAGCCAAGAAGTTCTGACAGCGTGGGGCACGTACAGAGGTCGTGTTTGTGCTCATCTCCAAAAGATCCGTGGTTGTGTTCTGAGATTTTTGCTCTGGCCTCCCCAAAGGAGGCTGAGGGGCTGCCTATCCATTTTTATTGGGCTTGGATTCCCAGGCATGTACAAGGGCTCCATTGTCAAGCTTTCAGACCATTTTTTTTACCCAGCAGTTCATTCCCTTAAATAATTTACAGTGGTGAGGAGTGGCTGAACACGGTTCACGTTCCGGGACACGCGGGAGCAGCACTGGAACACCTTGTTCTTCCCTACCACTCCTAAGCACTTCACTCTTCAAACAGTTGATGCTGGGGGCGGTTTTAGACAGATGGGAGGTGGGGAAAATTCCATTTCTTCCTGATGCTCACGGAGTTTCTCTTCCAGGTGAAAAATGCAACCAACCAAATCGTGATGAACTGCGCTGACATCGACATCATCACYGCTTCCTACGCCCCGGAAGGAGACGAAGGTAGGAGCCATGCTTGGTTTCGCTTCTGCCKCTGGGAGCTGCTGCCAGCAGCCAACAACTCTGCTAACAAAATGATGTCATGGTTTGATAAGCTCAGCCCCACCCCCGGAAGCACAGAATTCCTTATCTGGCTTCCGTGCTCGCTTTCATCACTCCAGCTTTTGTTATGGTAAAGAAATTCCTTCAGCCTTCTTCTCCGTCGTGCCTGAGGGGTGTAGGCAGAGGATGCTTGGCTAGGTTGATGTTATTTTTTTATCTGGATATTGTATAAACTTCTAAGAACATCATCTGTACCTATGGGTTTGGGAATATTGACAAAATCCCTGACAGGGCTCAGATAAAGAATGCATCAATAACAGACTGCAGTAGGAAATACTCAGGGGGAAGGAGTTGAAAGCACAGAAAACACTTAACTGGCATTTAGCAGGATGTTCCAAGTGTTGGACAACGTGGAAAAAGGTGATGGTGTGGAGGAGACAAGGATGGGATCCAGCTCAGTGAAAAGCTGGAAGTTGCTGGAGAAATGGAAACAGCAGTCCCTGTTTGTAATACTCAGTTGTAGTCGTTGACTTCCCTAATTATGTTTGGAGGAGATTAGCAAACACAAGGAGGGCTTTAGCAGCTGGAGCATGAAATGAAGGAGGTGTGGAAAACAAGCCCTGTGGAACAGCGATGGTCTCACAGCGGGCAGAGCCTTCCTGGTGTGCTCAGGGACTCTCTGCTRTTTCAAGCCCAGGAGCTCTTTGGTCCAGCTGTTTCTGAAGCCCTTCAGAGAACAAAAAATTCTGCAGATTCCCTTTCCACAAGGGAGATGTCCCTTTCCATAAAGAAAACAGCCCAATGATGTCGTGAAACACTTTGTTAAAACCATGGTTATGGATTAGTGGAATGAYCTTGATGATGGATGAGAGGAAGGTGTTCCTTTGGTTGGGTTTAAACTTTGCTATTTATGCAACAGCTGAGCAAAGTTGGAGAGAAGGGCTGTGTTTGGACACCTGAAGAAGAAAAGAAATGTGAATTTCTGGGCTGGGTTTTGTAGGGGTAATTTCAGTTCTGTTGCAGTGATGTTATCCCATGGCTGATAGATCTGTACAGGGCAAGTGGCCAGGGCTGGGGGCAACCTGGGGTGGTGGGAGGTGTCCCTGCCCATGGCAGGGGGTGGGAGTGGATGAGCTTTAAGGTCCCTTTCAACCCAAACCATTCCATGATGCAACTTTACAGATCCATATAACGTTGCTCCACTTTTACAGATGGAGAAAGGGACTCTAGGAGGGGATTTGGGGAAAAAATTCCTCCCTGTGAGGGTGGGGAGGGGCTGGGATGGAATTCCCAGAGAAGCTGTGGCTGCCCCATCCCTGGTAGTGTCCAAGGCGAGGTTGAATGGGGCCTGGAGCAACCTGAGATAGTGGAAGGTGTCCCTGGTTGCTCCAAGCACCTTGGAGTCTTTTCCAACCCAAACTATTCCGGGATTCCATCATTTTAAGTGGGACGTCTGCAACGAGTCTTGACATTTAAACAGGCTCGACTTTTCTTATTTTTAACATAATACTAAAGCACCCAGAGGATTTCTGGAGTGCAGCTGAGGTGAGAACTCCGTCCTGAGGAAGCTGCCTTGGGAGGGCGTGTGTGGAAAAGCAGAGCTCAGCTCAGGAAGTGCCGGCAGGGACGGGGAATGACTGAGGATCCTGGAGCTGGGCCACCTCCRTGCTGATAGCGAAAGAATTGAGCCGCTCCCGACGGGCCGGGGCTGTCCCCTGGCACCGCAGCCCCGCGGGTGCCGGCAGCCATGGGGAGCCGCGTGGTTGCTAAGCGCTGCCGGAGTTATTTCTCATCCTGAGTAATGAGGAGATAACGAGTGGTAGTAAGAGCAGAGTGTGTCTGGAGTCTGTGCTGCCCACCGCCCTGCCACAGGCCCAGCCGCTCAGGAATTCTGGAGTTTGTCATTGAGAAAATGAAAAGAAAGGGGGGAAGAGCRCTTGGGAGTAAAGTTTCTTATCGGCCAAATCGGGAAAAATACAGAAAATGGAAAGGGTCTCTTGTAGCTTTGGAGTATTTATAGTAGAGCTTCATGGACACTTAAACCCAAGTGCACTGGGAGTGAGTTTTGTGGCTTAARTTCCTTCTGATTTTTGGGATAACCTTGAGTGTGGCACTCTGGACACACAGGAATATGAGTGCAGCACTCTGGCGCTCCCAAAGTGTTGTATCATAAACACTCGAGGTGTAGCTTTTTTGTATGCTCACTGTAATTATACCCAGGCTCCGTGGGGTTAAAACATGTCTCTGGCTTTGGGAAWGTGCCAGGGAGTGTAATGGCTTTGGAAGGAAAATTGCATGGAATTGGCAGGGCGTTTGCTGGCACCTGTTGATACAGATCGAGTCAGGCTCGCTAATGCTTCCATTGTGCACAGCTTTGGGATGGTAATTGTATAACTGCTCTCGAAAACTGACTATGAAATATAGTCCAGGGAACACACAGAAATATCAGCCAGGTGGCTGGGATTTAATTCCTGAGGTGAGCCTGGTACCAGCTGCCTGGAGAATGTGTGAAAAGGAGGGAGAAGTTAGTGGTGGTTTTTAAAGAATTGGTACCTCTTAGTTCTGTATCTCACAGSGAAGAATTTGTCCCATCCTCTTCTGTAAAGACAAAAGATAATTGGTCACTTCTCTCCTTTCAAGCCTGGTTCTATCCTGAAAAGTAGCTGTGGGAAAGAGCTCTTGTTTAGCAGATCCCTGTCCCTTGTTTAAGGAGGGGATCTGGTAACTTTTGTGCAGAATAGTTTGGTTTTTTCCCCACTAATTCKTGTTAGTCCTGTGCCCTATGGCTGTACAGCAGATCTTGGCTACAACTCCTTGTCTCCCTCCACTCCCCTTCTCATAGTGGATACAGCAGTGGGTAGGACTTGGCCTTTGGAATTTTAATGCCGATTTGCAGGGAAATCTGATTATTGCCCAATATTTGACAGGAAGCTGAGGGAGGATCTCTGTAGGTTTAAAGTCAAAGTAAAGAATTTTGCTGTGTAATCCACAATCGAGCTGTAGCAGTAAGGAATGAGTAATAAACCAGCAGAGATGGATTACACAGTACTGGGGAGCAGAAAAATCTCCTGTTTCATCATAAAACTGCTGCAGTGATTGTAAGTGAGGGCTGTGGATTTGCTGTGTGTGTGCCAGGAATGCTGTAATGGAACAAAGCTGCTCAAAACACAGAGTTTTCCATGGCTGAAGTTAAAAGTGGCTCCTCCCACTGATCATAACGAGTCATTGGGATGTTTTTTTTTTTTCCCCCAGAAGCTATTTTTTAACRTTTATAGTGCAATTTTGGCATTGAGGTGTGCACGTGCTACACTGCCCGTGTCCAGATGGATGACTTGGCTCAGCCAAAGGAAGAGCTGCAAAGACATTCCCAAGCAAGTTGGTTCCTCAGTTTGATTTTTAGGGGATTGAGTTTCCCACTTGAGGAATGCGAAGGAGTTGGAGCTTCCTGTGAATCTCTCTCTTTCCCAAGCAGCTGTGAAATCGTGATGGAATCAGGGAATTAGGTTGTCTTGAGCTTGCAATCTCCTCAGGTCCTTTGGGGGATCTAAAGTAGGGATTCCTGGAGGGTAACAGTTGGCAACTTCCCATGGGAAATCCCAGCAGCCGTAGTGGTGTTTGCTCAGCAGGAAGAATGGAGTGAACTTTGGGTTGTACTTCAACCTTTAAGAGGCTTTAAGGCCACAATTCGTTATTTTGGTCTTTGCCTTCCCAGTGTGGTAGGGACAAGCCTGGATGTTACACCAGGGCCTCAGCTGGTGTTTAAAAAAAGAAAACAAACAAACAAAAAACCCCAAAAAACAAACTAAACCAACCAAAAAAACACCAAACCCAAACCAAATCAACCAAAACCCCCCCCCAAATCAGTAGTGCTTTTGGGAAACTGAGCAATGGTGTGTCTGAGCTGTGTTTTCCCTGGGCCTGGAGACACCCTCATGTCACGACAGTCATGACACGGTGCTCTGCGGGCAGGGACAGCAGTGCCTGTCCCCATGCCCACCCTTCTCCTGGCATTCCTGTTTGCACTCTTGAGCAGCCAAGTGGATCAGGAAACTGCCTCTACAAGGGGGAAATTAAAAAAAAAAAGGCATCTTGGAGACAGATCCCCTTCCTGCTCCTGATGGTTCCATGGGAATGCCAGTGGAAGGAAGGGAATGGGAACATGAATTCCCACCCGGGGCCGGGTGGGAGAAACAATCACTGCTAGTAGCAGTCTGGAGTTGTTTCAGCCACTTGTGAACCTTTTCTTTGTTGTAGAAAAACTCAACTTCATCCTTTTTTTCTGGAGAGGACTCCATGGAACAGAATTTTAATGCAGGATTTTAAGGAGGGCTGGGCTGCGTTATCCCAGATATTCCCAGCTGGGAACRTCTGATATGTGAGAATACTTCTGACTCTTTTAAGATTTTACAGCCACTGGTTTGAAACTCGTGGAAAGGTGTGKAAGGGCTTGGAAGCCTTAGCATTCCCGGGAATGGGGTGTTCTGGGTCAGCACGGGGATGGTTTAAGGAATGTGTTCAATGGAGAAGCCAAGAGGGCACCGGCCCCTGCAGCTCCCTCGGGAATGCAGGGTCATTAAGCCACCGCACCTTAATTGCCTCGTGCCACGGAACGAGGGCTACTTGAAAAAATTCCATCGTTWGCTCCGGGCTTTGTCTTGGCTTTGGATCCGGGCACATTTGACACTGCTTAAAGCCCTTGGCTGGGAGCCACCTTCCTGAGGGTGTGACACAGAGCTCGGGATCGTTCATGGATGGATCCCTCTGGACACTGGGCACTGGCAGGAAGGACTCCGTGGCAGGGCTGTGATTTATTCCGAATGCTGTTGCAGAAGTTGAGGTGCAGTGTTCCCAGTTCTGACATCCCATTTCCAGGCCTTTTTTTTCCCAAATCCGTGGAGCACCGGCTGCTTTTTCTTTTCTCCCGCAACTCAGCCCAGACTGTGCACTAATGTGCAAGTGATTAACTTGCAACCTTGCAGTGCCAAACTCTCCCARGTTTGTAGGCTGCCAAAATTGGGTTGTTCTCTTCAGGAGCTTTTGTATTCCAGTGTTAGGAATTCAGACAGCCTTTTACTGCAATCACATCTTTGTTAGAAGCAGTTCTCTTAAACTCGAACAAAAAGTATTGTTGATGGTTTTCCATGGTTCTTTTGCTCTGGATTAAATTACTGGCCCTGAATAAGTAGTTTAAACAAAAAAGAATGTAACTTTGAATCTTTGCTTTATATTCTGTTGCTTTGGGATTTGATATGTAAGGAGCTGCTTGGAGATTTAGAAAAACCTGGAGGTTTTCATCTTCCAGGCCTGGTGATGTTCACCTCTGTCTTTCCTGGGGCAGGTTAAAAAACTTACAAAGTAGCAGATCCACAAATTCAAACACACTTAAGACAACCTCACATTTGGGAGAGGAGGAGGGGGAAACTCGATATCCGTTGTCAACCTTTGGCAGAAGATGCACATAACGCTCATTCCTCTGTATTCCTCAGTTTCAGGAGGTTGGAACTCTGATCCTCCAGTCCTGAAGTGTTGTTTGTCTTCAGGATCACATTGTTGCCATTAGAAGTTGTAAAAAGATAAAAATGTTTTGTGGCTTGCTGTGGTCGTTTGAAAATCCGTGGGGGGAGTGTTCCTGCATTCCTGGGCTGATCCTTATCCGGCCTTTCTCAGGTGTTCAGTTACCCTCTGACCCCAGGCTGAGGGCTCAGCTTGCCCAGCAGCAGGATCCTTCCTGGATAAATAAATTCCCAACAGGTGTCCAGCCCCTCTCTGAGCAGAGTCCCCCACATTGCAGAACAGCAGCTTTGTTATCTGCTGGACTCTGGGGACAGTCGGGGTCAAAATCCACGGGATCTGAACGATGGAGTCAGCAACCAGCTCCTCTCTGCTGCTGGAAGCCCAATCCCAGATTAGTGCCTTGAATGTCAGGATTGTTCTCCTTAAAGTCTTCCTCTCCTGTCTCATTTTCTGCCCCAGTATCCCCAGAGCGATAAGGAGAAAAGCCAAACCTGTATTTTTGGTGCTTGTTGCCCAGTGTTTGCTGGCAGTTGGATGTCCTTGGCATGGATTCTGTTTCAGTGCTCTAACTCATCCCTACGACAGTTGATTTTTAAAATCTTGGAACTCCTCAGCACGGATCAGGAGCCTAAAATTCTCCTGCTTGATCCTGTAGAGATTTTTTTCTGCAYTGTATTTTTTGCTGGGTTATTTGAGCATTTCTGCATTCTGCACCCCAGCACAGTGGTTAACTCAGAGCTCTGTGAAACCTGTAGTTAAGTCTAATTCATTCATGCAGCTCCTGCATTGAGCAGAGGTTGGTATTAACTCAGGCTTGAGGCTGAAATCACACTATTCCAGAATAAACAGCACTTGAAATTTTATAACAGTGAAAGCATGTTTCCAGTTCCCTTTTCACATGTGGAGCAGCTYAGCTGAACACCTTGGAGTGTGCTGAGGCTGAAACAGAACACCTGGATGCTTGGAGTGATACCTGAGCATGGAAAACGAGTCCTTTTGTGRCTAAAACTGTTGTTTCAGACAAGCTTTGTCATTCAAGGAGTTGCTTGAGTGGCACGTTTTTGTTTTAGGATGAAAAGTGCATTGTTGTGTCCGGGCTCGCTGAGTTTGGYGGTTGAAAACGGTGATGTCTTGTTTTGGAGCAGATTTAAACTTCTTAAATGATCATTTCTTAAAGGTTGCAGCAGTGGTTGAGCACAGAGGGAGCAGAACTTTCAAAGTGAGATGCTGTGGGGTTATTCCAGATTTTTTTGGCTGAAGGGGAACAGATCCACATCCCCTTGGAGGCAGCGAGTGGGATTTGATGCRTTAGGAAGGGAGAAGCAGCACCAGGTGTTCCCTGCTGGCTCTGCCAAAGCTCCAGGACAGTTTAATTCCTGTGCACATTCCCAGCCGTGTCTCTCCAGCCTGGCCTCATAGTTGGGATGTTTGCATCCACAAATAGTTCCTGTGCTATGTAAATACCAAACTGCCTCATTTTCGGGTGGGTTTGGCATCCTCTGGCTGAGCAGGACAGAAACTGCAAGGTAGGGCCCTGCTTCTTGAAGACAATTTTTCAGTAAAATCAACATTGTGTTTTTCTTTGTGGTTAAATCCAAGCAAACCCCCCCCTTGCTGTGGAGATTAATGGGCTTTTCAAAGCGAGGGCCACGAATGAGGTAAATAAATCCTAAGCATCCTGTTTGGGATAATTAATAAGGATCCTGCTGCACTGATGGAAGCGTTTAATAGTGAGGGGAAGTTTGGGGCAGCATTTCACCCTTTGTCAAGATTGTAGCAGCTGTTCCCAACATTCTTGGTGGAGGTKTAGGATTTATCAGCACAGCTTTCATTCCCGGGTGAGGCAGGAGCTTTCCCTGCCTTGGAATTCCCACCATGAGGGTTTGGTTCCTCACATTTTAATCATTCAAAACCTCCCTTTATTTGCTCAGTAGCTGCAGAATGTTGAGTTCAGCTGGTTTTAGTTAATTTTAAGTGTTCCTGAATACAAACCCCTCTCCGGGGCTGATTTTGACCGCAGTGCTGTGTTTCCCATTCCAGAGGTTCATGCCACAGGGTTCAACTATCAAAACGAGGATGAAAAGGTTACTCTCTCCTTCCCCAGTACCCTGCAGAAAGGTAAGAGCCACTCCCCTGCTTCCTGCTGCCTTCAGCCCTGTGTTGAAGGTGTTTGCACTTGGAAAGGCTGGAGTGGGACAGCTCCTCCTTCCCTGGAGTTCCTGGCTGTGGATGTCCCACTTCCCTGGGGAGTCTGTCCGCTCCGGGTCACTTTGGGAGCSTCTGGAATTGCAGATGTTGTCTGATCAATGGTGATATTTGCTTCCAACACCTGAGCTGGYTCCAATGGTTTCCCTGCTGTTGGGAGGCAGGAGCTGTTCCTGTTCCTCATGAGCTGTTTCCTCTGGCCAGAGGGAGCTCCTGGAAYTGCCACGGGGTTTTCCTCACCCTCCGAGTTCGGATTCCTCGGAAGCTGCTCCGRTTCCTTCTCTGAGGAGCCCCTTGGTCGAAACTCAGCTCCTCACTTTGGATAAAGCTTTATTTCATCTGGAAATTTTTTTTTAATTTCATCTGGATAAATACCAATAGGAGATTGTGGWATGATGGAGCTGTGTTGGATTCTGTGGGATCCTGGCCGGCTGCTGCCCGGGGCGAGCTCAGGTTTCCTTTTTTGCATTGAGACATCGAGGGCAGAATTAATCCTGAGCCTAATTGACTTATGGGCTTTGAACGTGGCCAGAGCTCCAKCTTGGCTTTGGTAGAGGATTCCATAGGATGCCATTATTCCTTATATCCCATAGTTTTGCAAACRTTGCTCCAAGGTAAGGATTGGAGGATGGCGCTTCAGGAATGGCTTAAGGTAGGTCCCTCCTGGTGGTTGCTCTGTGTTTACAAGGTGACAACGAGCACTGCAGGATCCTAAAATCCTCTGGGGAGTCTGGCTTTGCCTGCAATGTTCTCCTGGAGTTTGTTTTGTTTAGGGAATGTTGGCGGGAGGCTGGCACRGAAGGGATGGGAAGGAGCCGAAGGGACACCTCTGTGGAATGAATTCCACGCCAAACCCATGTTTGTTTGGAACRTGCAAATAACAGGGGCCTGTGTGTTTGTGTTGCAGGGACAGGGACACTAAAGATAGACTTCGTAGGGGAGCTGAATGACAAAATGAAAGGATTTTACCGGAGTAAATACACCACCCCCACCGGAGACACGCGCTACGCCGCTGTCACTCAGTTCGAGGTACGGGCTGTGGTTTTGGTTTTATTTTTATTTTTAAATAGGATTTATGCTTGCAAGAGGCAAAGACACGGTTTCCTACCTTTATCTATCCCCTCTGGATAAAATTCAGAAATCCATAGTATTTTTTACTTCTTGCCCTGAGCGTGGGGAACACTAAAATCAGCCTTTACCTCGTGGCTTCAAGGTCAGTAAATTCTGGATCTGGCAAATTCCCCAGMTGGTGTGGGATGCACCCTATACCTACAGTGGCTGCAATGTTCAGGAACAGCCCTTTATTTAGATGTGGTCAAATACGTCTGTAAAACTTCCCTTTGTGAACTGCATTAATATTTTTTTTAATAGGACACTGTGCCTTTATCTCGGTATCTTAATGACATCCCAAATGTGAGCCAGATTCTGCCTCTATTATGTAAACCCTGGACAAAACGACAGAATTTTGTACCATATTGTCAGTCCATAGTTCTCTGCCTGGTTACATAAACCACACRACACTTCCCCAGCACAAACAGAGCATTTTTTGGGTGCAAATGCTGCTGGGAGACACGCGGGGGGTCGTGTGTGCGGGGCCTGTGAACGCCTGGGTGCCCYCTCTGCTTTCACATGACTGAGCTTTGCTCCTGTCATGACTCTGCTAAATTTTGCTCAGACTGTACAATTCCAGCAGAGCACAGAGAGCTTTTCAGCTGCTTTTTTTTTTTTTTGTTGAAACCAAGACCGAAATAAGAATAAAATGCTCTAATGCAGAGGTCAAGAGTGTCAGTGAGGAGACTACACCATGATTCACCCACTTCTTGCTGTGAAATAAGCTGAATTTATGTGTTTTCTTGCCACAATCCCCTGTGATTTATTTGTTTAATGCTCTCATTTCAGGCTACTGATGCTCGCAGAGCTTTCCCTTGCTGGGATGAGCCTGCTATTAAAGCAACATTTGACATTTCTTTGGTGGTTCCTAAAGACAGAGTAGCTTTGTCAAATATGGTAAGTTCTTTATGTGTTTTAATGGCAGCTGTCATAACACCATTGATAATTAGTAATGTGTCTTGATAACAGAACTAGGAATACAGTGTTGCTGTTGCAAGCAGCAATAAATGGAGAGAGCAACACAATATTTAATGTCAGATGCCAGCACAAAACCTGAGCAGGTTGGACAAAGCTGCTGGTTTAAAGAAAAAATAATAATAATAATCAATTTTAGCATATGTGCTGCTTAATTAAGAGTGACTGGGAAAAGTCCTTTGTGYGTTATCCATTGAGTTTTCCTCTCTGGAGAATTTTTGCCCAGACCTGGGATCAGATGTGGAAGCAAAGTGCCTCTGTCACAAATACAAAAGGGCATTTTTAGTTTGCTGCCTGCACATATTTTTAGATGATGTTGCTGGAGGAGAGTCAGTTTAAAAATAGGCTTTATTTATTTATTCCTGAAGTGGAGAGTTACCTGTWAAGTCTGGCCTGGCCCTGCCCACATGGTTTTTGTGACAGGATTTGAAGTGGTGCCTTGCTGGGATGGGGCTGATGCTCTTTTGGAAGGACGGGAGCTCATGGCTCGTGTGCAGCTCCTTGGCACTAATGGGATATAACTTAAATATTATAAAAACACATCTCCACTTGGGATAGGGCACTTTAGTCACGAGGGGAACTGCTTGAAAACCCTAAATCCCTTTCATTTTAACCACGAGGAGGGAATAGTTACTCCAACATGTTGGTAACTCCCACTTTGGAGCAGGCACGACCCACCTGGTGGGGTTTTTATCCCAAGCAAGCCAGCTCATTGCAATCCTTCCAGTCCTGGAGCTGAAAAATTGCTCAGAGGAGTAACTTGTGAGTTATTTTGGATAAATGGGGAACAACTGCCTAAATGGTTTGAGATTTAACTCATTTKRKTGGGAATAAAAACATGAGTGAGGCAGMAAGAGCGAAATCCATAAAGAAATCCCATTTATTGCTAAAAACCTGGATTTTCAGAGCTTCTGCTGCTAACAAGTGACTTCAGCTTTCTCTGGCAATTATCCCTGACCTTCCTTTCCCTGAAGGAAAGAGCTGCTTAAATCCAAACATTCCCCGTGAGAAATGCTAAGAAAGCAGCGTTTGGTTAGAAAAACCCTGGTTTTTGGCGCCTGGCTTTGTGCCGCTGCCCCCGGAGCGACCGCGTCCCTTTTTCCCACCCTGGCAGAACGTGGTGGAGCGGAAGCCGTACCCCGACGACGAGAACCTGGTGGAGGTGAAGTTCGCGCGGACGCCGGTGATGTCCACGTACCTCGTGGCCTTCGTGGTGGGCGAGTACGACTTCGTGGAGGCGCGCTCGCAGGACGGCGTCCTGGTGCGCGTCTACACCCCCGTGGGCAAGGCCGAGCAAGGAAAGTTTGCCCTGGAGGTAAATGAGCTGGGGGCTGCCTGCCGCGCTCCCTAGGGATTCAGGGATGCGCCTCTGCTCTGCTCAGACGCAAAATACATGAGGTTTTGGGGTTTTTCCTTGGTTTTGGGGGTTTTTCCTTGTTTTATTGGTTTTTTCCTTGTTTTTTGGGGTGTTTTTCCTTGGTTTTTTGGGGGTTTTTCCTTGTTTTATTGGTTTTTTCCTTGTGTTTTTGGGTTTTTTTCCTTGTTTTTTGGGTTTTTTTCCTTGTTTTTCGGTTTTTTCCTTGTTTTTTGGTTTTTTCCCTTGTTTTTTGTTTTTTTTTCCTTGTTTTTTGGTTTTTTTTTCCTTGTTTTTTGGGTTTTTTTTCCTTGTTTTTTGGGTTTTTTTCCCTTGTTTTTTGGGTTTTTTTCCCTTGTTTTTTGGGTTTTTTTCCCTTGTTTTTTGGGGTTTCTCCTTGTTTTTTGGGTGTTTTTCCTTGGTTTTTTGGTTTTTTTTCCTTGTTTTATTGGTTTTTTCCTTGTCTTTGGTTTTTTTCCCATATTTTTTGGGGGTTTTTCCTTGTTTTTTAGCCTTTTTCCCCCTTTTTTGGGGGGGGTTTTCCTTGTTTTTGGGGGAGGTTTTCCTTGGTTTTGGGGGGTTTTTCCTTGTTTTTGGGGGGGTTTTCCATGTTTTTTGTTTCTTTCCGTGTTTTTTGGTTTTTTTTCCTTCTTTTTGGGGTTTTTTTCCTAGTTTTTGGGGGCCTTTCCTTGTTTTTTGGGTTTTTTTTCCTTATTTTTTGGGTTTTTTTCCGTGGTTTTTGGGGGTTTTTCCTTGTTTTTTGGGTTTTTATCTTGTTTTTTTGGTTTTCCCCCCTAGTTTTTTGGGGTTTTTTAATGTGTTTTTTGGGTTTTTTTTCCTTGGTTTTTGGGGGTATTTTCCTTGTTTTTTGGGTTTTTTCCTTGTTTTGGGGAGGTTTTTGCCCCTTGTTTTGGTGGTTTTTCCATGTTTTTTGGGGGCTTTTCCTTGTTTTTGGGCGGGTTGTTCTGTGTTTTCTGGGAGTTTTTCCTTGTTTTTTGTTTTTTTCCATGTTTTTTTTGTTTTTTTTCCCTGCGTTTTTTTGGGAGTTTTTTTCCTCTCCCCCCCCGGTTTTTGGGGTTTTTTTTCCTTGTTTTTTTGGGTTTATTTCCTTGTTTTGGAGGAGGTTTCCTGGTTTTTTGGGGGTTCTTTCTTTGTTTTTTGTTTTTTTTTTTCTTGATTTAGAGGCTCAGAGAGGCTGAGCTTGGTATTAAATGGGGTTTCAGTTGTGGACAAAGCAATATCTACAAAGACCAAACCCAATGGTTTTACCCCAGTTCTGATTTGTTTTAATGGCTCAGAGAGTCTGGGCTGGATATGACACAGAATTTCAGTTGTGGGCAAACCAATGTCTGCAATGTCCGAAGCAAACAGTTTGGCTCTGATTAAGTTCTGCTGATTCTCTGATTTGAAGCTCTGATCTGAAATTCTGCTGAGGTTCAGATTTGCTGATTCTCCGATTCAAAGCTCTGCTCCAGTTCTGATTTGAAGTTTTGATTTGAAATCGTGATTTGAAGTTCTGCTTTGCTGATTCTCTGATCCAAAGTTCTGATTGGAAGTTTCGACTTGGCTGATTCGCAGTTTTGATTTGAAATCGTGATTTAAAGCTCTGGACTTCTGATTCACTGATTCTCTGAAGTTCTGATTTGAAGTTCTGCTGAAGTTCTGTTTTGCTGATTCTAATTCAAAATTCTGGTGAAGTTCTGATTTGAAGTTTTGGTTTGAAATTCAAGTTTTGATTGGGAGGGTCTGATTTCTGCTGAAGTTCTGGTTTGCTGAAGTCGACTTGGGCCCGACGAGGATGACAAGCACTGGAGGGTGGCAACAGCCTGAGAGCAAACAGGGATGGGAGCCTTCCCAACCATTGTGCTCTGGGAGCTGGGAGTGGGGCTTCTGGAAGAAATCTTTGTGCTGCTTTCTTAGTTTCAGTCATAAATTTTCAAGTGTTCCCAGTTCCCAGCTAACAGAACATTTCTCCTCTTGTTTCTTACAGGTTGCTGCTAAAACTCTGCCTTTTTATAAGGACTACTTCAATGTTCCTTACCCTCTTCCTAAAATTGATCTCATAGCTATTGCAGACTTTGCTGCTGGTAAAGTAACTCACTTTATTGATGAACTGTTATTTTATTTGAATTTTAAACCTTTAGGAAGAGGTGTGTATCAATATCAATAAACCTTTGTATTTATTTTATAAAGGTGCCATGGAGAACTGGGGCCTTGTTACTTATAGGTATGCTGTTAAAATACTGTCTTTCCCCTCTTTGTTCACTAATTCTTGGAAGTGATTGGATTAGTTTTAGGCAGCTGTGATTGCTGGGTGTCATCCCAAATGAGACAGAGTGAATACCTTCGATTTTTGCTGTGGTTTGGATGATTTTGGTGGCGTTGTACAGCTCGGGAAGGCGAGAATCAGCTACTGGCCAAGGGTGTGAGGGTTTTCAGTGTCTGGCAGCACTGCCTGTTCTGCAGCAAAACTTTCTTGGCCCCTTTTTCCCCCCCATAAAACTGACTGACAGGGCTGGGAGAGTTTCTTATTTTACCTTGTAGGCAAGTTGGTAAATTTAGCAGCCACAGTGTAACGGTGTGGAGATGAGAAAATCAAAACACATTAACTTGCCTTCCTTTTCAGTTTTGTTTTTTCCTTCTTCTGATCAAGCTTTTGTAGTTTTGCTTGACGTTAAGCACTGTGCTCGTTGTTAGAATGATTTCCCTGCATTTTGAACAACTCGTAAGCTTTGGACTTCAAATCCTGAAATAGTTTGGATTTCTTCTGCTCWGCTTTGAATTTGGCCTTAAAAAATCGAAACAGAAATTCAAGCCCAGGTTTCAAATCTATTTCTCTGCTTCATTGCAATCCTGATGAAATCTGATGTTTTACTCCCTGTGGGGAAAAAAAAAAWATATATACATTTGTCCTGGATGAGGAGAATTTTTGGAATGCTGCTGTTAATTTTTGCCCCTTTATGCTGAGTTTGCTCTGCCCCTTTTGGGGACAGGAGGTCATAATCTGCAGGCACCAGCCCTGGAGAGGCTTTTCCCTGGAATTGCAGCACTCCAGAGGTTTCTGACGGACCCTCCAAGCCCTGCTCGTGGCTGGGGGTTCATAGTGGGAGGTGCCACTGGCAGCACCAGTGGAGAAATTGGTGTAACACATCTTGGAAGAGCCAGAATTCCTTTGGGGCTGAGGGAGGCAGGGAGGATGTGCTGTGCATCCATCCTGGAGTGCACAGGGAGCTGAGGTTCCTAGGTTATGTAGGTGAGCTCTTGGATAAACAAAGGATAAACCTTCTTGTTCCTGCCTGGGGTTTTTTTGCACTTYTTGCATGCCATAAGGAATTCCTGCTCCAAAGCATTCCAGCAGCTGTGGAACTCACCCAGAGAATTTCATGGCTACACTGAAATAGCTTTTGGGTTTTTGGTTTTTTTTCCTCAATTACACTGATCACTTGTAGCTTGCTTAGATAAYTTAACCTCCTTTTGGGTGGTGTTTTTTTTTTCCCCTGGGGATGTCCCACTCTGCTCAGTTGTGTCTCTCTCTCCATCACAGGGAGACTGCGTTGCTCATCGACCCCAAAAATTCCTGTTCCTCGTCTCGCCAGTGGGTGGCTCTGGTTGTGGGACACGAGCTGGCTCACCAGTGGTTTGGAAACCTCGTGACCATGGTATCTAACACTTCGAAATCCCGGTTTTTATTTAAATGTGCTTCGTGTCTTCCAATGTGTGTGTTTAGGTGCCCCTAAATAGCAGCACGCTGCCTTTAAAATCAGGAWTTGATATTTAAGTAGTGCTTTATTACCGATTTCTTCTTTATTAGTGTKCTTTATTTTGAAATATTTTCCATGTGAAGTAGTTTGGAGATGTTTGAATGAGGTCCTAGTTAGAATTTAGCAATATTTAGCAGCAATGCAGTGTTTTAYTTTCAGGTAGGTCTTTTATCCCAGCTCGGCACTGCAAATCCTTCCAGTCCTGGAGCTGAAAAGTTGCTCAGAGGAGTAACTTGTGAGTTATTTTGGATAAATTTGGAGCAACTGCSTGAGTGGTTTGAGATTTAACTCATTTTGTTGGGAATAAAAACATGAGYGAGGCAGCAAGAGTGAAATCCATAAAGAAATCCCATTTATTGCTAAAAACCTGGATTTTCAGAGCTTCTGCTGGTAACAAATGGCTTCAGCTTTCTCTGGGAATTAGACCTGACCTTCCTTTTCTCAAATCTCTGCAAAGAGGTGTTTGAATCCAAGTATTTTCCGGGTTCTGAAGATTTTTGTGTTGCAAGAAACCAGCATTGGGTAATAAAATTCTGKTTTTTAGGAGCCCCAAAGCTGTGCTGGTCTGGCTTTTGGGGCTGTTAAAATTGGGAGTGGGCGGAGAAAAATAAAATGTTAATTTAACAAAAAGAATTATATTCATACAATTATAACAAAATAATTATAATAAATATTGTTATATCATTAAATCATTGTATTTATGTTAATTATAACAAAAAGCAGAGTTTGTGAAACTTTTCTGCAGAGCCACAGAGTCAGCTGTGCCCATTCCTGCTTGTGGCTTCTCTTGTGAGAGCAGCACAACATTTCCATGGAAAAGCAGTGGTAAAATGGTGCATTTTTAGTTTTTAGAGGAGTTGAGCACCTGAGAACAGGGAGAACATCCTGTGACCCCCCAGCCCTGTGGGATGTCACCAAATCCTTCTGCCCATTGAGAACTGGGACAAAAAGGCCAAGAAAGTTCACAAAACCCTCTAAAATTTACATTCAATTCGCTTTTTTTCCTTTCCTCTTGAAGTTCCAGCTCTTCCAAAAATGTTCTTTAGGAGCTTGTTCTTTTTGGTYGTTATTTTATCTGCTGTGGCACAACTGTGAAATAGGAAAAGACATTCCAGTGTTATTAATTCCCAGAAAATCAGCTCTTCCTCCWGTTTAATGAGGTGCAAAGAGCCTCAGCAGCATCTCTGCTTTGCCACTTCTGGCCAGCACAATATTCCAGTTCTCCTGTAGCAAAGATAAATAAGAATTCCAAGGGGAAAAGAAATGATTTTTGAGCAGTTCTATCACCAGGGAAATAAAGGAGGAAAACAGGGAGGTGAAAAGATACAAAATTCCAGCCTAATCACCCAAAAATCCATTTTGCGGTTCCAGTCATGCTTGTTTGGGAAGCAGATGCCATCAGAAATGTAAAATAAAATGGAATAGTCCCCACTCTGTGTGGAGTTTCAGTAACTCCTTGTTGAAATTCCACCTTTCKGGGGGTAAAAGTTTCACTCAGAGGAGAAGAAGGAATTTTTTGGATTTCCATCCTGTCCAGCCTCTTGTGCTGAAGGGCCCCACAGGGCCACCCTCTTGAGTTTCCCATTCCATTTAAAAATAGATGCCAAGAGCAATTCTATGGGAAAAGGTGTTTTTTTCCTCAGTATCCAAAGCCTTTTTCCTTACCCTCCCTATTTCATTTAAATATTTGAAGTAAAAGCAGGATTTTAAAATGTCAGTGTCACATCTCAAAAAAACTCAAATCCTGCCTTTAGATGGTGGGAAACGACTTTGAACTGTTCACTAAATTTCATATTTCTGTAAAATAGAATATCTTTTTCAGATTCCAGATTTTCTCCTTTATTCYAAGCTATTCCTTAGGGAAAAAAACCCCAAACCAACCCAGTCTCCTGCTGCTGTTGGGTGTGGCGAGGACCCTGCTGTGTCACCCACGGCTGTGACCTGTCACTTTTCCCTAACCCAGGCTRCTTTTTGTGGTTCTGCCCTGACCTCTAGTCCAGTTTTTGGGAATTTCATCAGTCCCTGCTGGAATTCCAAAAGCCCAGACAAGGGGAAGGCACTTGCTGGGTGCTGATGGCYCTGATAACTCTTTCCAGAGAGGAACTTGTGCCTGCAGGTTTCACCTCTCTCTGATTTACACCAAATGAAGCTTCAACCTTACCACCGACTGAACAAATCCTTTGGAATTTTGTCCTTTATCCTGCTTTTTTTGTCCCTGCAGGAATGGTGGACCCACCTGTGGCTGAACGAGGGCTTTGCCTCGTGGATCGAGTACCTGTGTGTGGATCACTGCTTCCCCGAGTACGACATCTGGACCCAGTTTGTGTCTGCTGACTACACACGAGCCCAGGAGCTCGATGCCTTAGACAACAGCCACCCCATTGAGGTGAATTCTGCTTTTCCACCCTTTTTTTCCCCCCTTTCTGTGGAAGCTTTTCCCTCCTAATTAAAAAGGGAACTTGGCAGTCGTCGCTGATGCAGGGGGAAGTCTGAAGCTGCGGTTGTGCTCTGTGGGTTCTCTACTTGAGGGGCTGTGCCCAGAAAAACTCCCTTGAAATTCCTAGGGATCTCGTGAGATCTTGTTCCTAGAGATTCTGATGTTTGGTGGAATAAATGTTGGGAAATGACCTTGCTTTGTCCGGCAGGTCAGTTTAGAGTGGCTTGCTCCTTGAGCATGTCTTAGTCACTATCCCYGGATGAAACAATTCCCACTGGGTTTCGCTGCTTTTGGGAACCAAAGGATTGAAGGAAGAACCCCAAATCTATTTGATTCAACACCAAAACATAACTCGAAGGATGTTTAACTTATAAACCAGCCCTGGCCCAGCCATATCTGAGGAATTTTAATTGTCTGTGTGCAGAGATTCCACTCAATCCAGTGACGGATTCTTCGGGAGAAAAATCAGCTCCTGAAACACTGCCCCAAGCAAAATCCAATCTTTTGGCAGCCCAAATCCTTCTCACTGTGGGTTCTCCTGTTCCCCACAGGTCAGTGTGGGCCACCCCTCCGAGGTGGATGAAATATTCGACGCCATTTCCTACAGCAAGGGAGCGTCCGTGATCCGAATGCTGCACGACTACATTGGGGATGAGGTAAAGGRATGGGGCTGGAAAAGCCAGGTGGAGATTGGCAGGGATTTTTTACAGCTAAAATTAATGGGGGTTTAAAAAAAAAAAATCAAATCTATTCTGTGTTTTGATAAATTCTCTGCTTTGTTTGGGATCTGTTTGAACTTAGCCGGGAAAAATCAGATAATGGGAGATACGGAAGGAATTAGTGATTCCAAAGATTCCTTGCCTGATTCCTGGGTATAMATGCAGCACAGAGGGAGGATAGGAAAGCCCTGTGACATCTCCGCTTGTGTGTTCCCAGGATTTCCGGAAAGGAATGAATCTGTACCTGACCAAGTTCCAGCAGAGGAATGCTGCCACAGGTAACTGGGCTTGGCACAAAAGTCATTCCTGGACTCGAAACTGCTGGGTTTTCCACCTGAGATAACTGAAACGCCAGGAAACAGTTGCTTTGTTCCCAGTTCCATGCCCTGCACAGCCAGGATTCAGCATCCTCAGGGATTTTCTGTGTGTGGAAGGGCTGGGTTACCACTGACCACGCCTGCACAACAYAATTTAGAGATAGTCTTTGCTTTGCCAAGTGAGCCTTTTGCAGTATTGATCCTGTGATTAAACAGCTCAAAGTCTGACATCCCCCAGCACTTTCTTGGCTTAAACATTTTTTTTATTTTGTGTACCAGGCACAAATGTGGCAGTGGGACATCAAAGCTCAATCAGCCAAATCCAACCCGTGGTGCTGGGTCAGCAATTTTGGCATAGTACATAAAAAACTAAAGGGAAAGATTGTTCTATTTGAATATTTAATGTTAATTTTTGTTATTCTGTATCACAATGTGTATTGATTGGGGTTTTTTTAGGGGTAAAGAAGCTTCTTCTCCTCTCCCTCCCTTCTGGGTGGGTTAAACTATTTCCAGTTTCTTGTCTGTCATCCGTTACAATTCCATAAAAACAACCCAAAGCATAAAATCTGGAGTAAGAACCCAACCTCCACTCTCCTGTCCTTAATAAAATCTGACACATCAAGACTCTGGGAGTCCTGACTCAGATCCTTCTCTCCTGCAGAGGATCTCTGGGAAAGCCTGGAAAAAGCCAGTGGCAAACCCATTGCTGCGGTGATGAACACGTGGACCAAACAGATGGGATTTCCACTCATTTACGTGGAAGCTGAACAGGTAAAAGTGGAACTGTGCCTGACTTCAGATCAAATTTAAATAATATGCCCTGATTTCAAACGTTSCCTTTGATCAGTGGTTGCTCTGCGTGGGGCCAGCTCTGGGTCTGAAGGGAGGGAAGTGCAGCTCCCTGGAGGCGCAAATCCCTGTGGAATCATCCCAGAAACTCCCTGGCTCGCTGGAGTTTGCTGACAGGGCCCCTTTGCTCCGTGTGGGAAACGTGTGTGGGGGGAGGGAGGCTCTGCTGGAGCTCCCATTCCACTTCAATTATGCTTATTCCACAAGATTGCAGGATGAGGGAGGATCACGGGCTGGGAGCTGGAGTCAGGCAGCAAATCCAGCTGAGAAACAGGGCATGGGTGTTAAAACAGGAGCAGGGATTTGTGCACTGGAATAATTCCTGGGGTAGAGCCTTTTTCTGGAGGAGAAACCGAGTTATTCCGTGAAACAGAGAGCAGTGACACACAGAGACTGAAATTAGATGTGTTAATAATCCCCTTTTCTCTCTTTCTTTGCTTTTTTTTTTTTTTTGTTTTTTCTTCAGCAAGAAGATGACAAAGTGTTGAAGTTGGTCCAGAAGAAATTCTGTGCCAGTGGACCATATACTGGTAAGAGGAGAGCTGGCAGCAGGAATGGGGTGGTCACAGAACCACAGAATGTCCCAGTTTGGAAGGGACCCCCGAGGTTGTTGCTTTCCAGCAATTTTGGGAGCTGAAGCAGCCCCAGAGCTTGGATCCAGGTGGGAAAACCTGAGGAAATCCAAGGCTGGAGCTCTCACACATGTGGTGAGCAGCATTGCCTGGCTCAGAGTTCCTTCAGAAATGTCCTTTTTGGGGCCAGGGCCCTCTGAGGAGCTGGGGAGCTGCTGTTTTGAGGTGGTGCTGAAATAAAAACACCTCAGGTGGGAGCCACCTCTGATTCCAGCACAGATTCCACTCATTTCCCACACTTACATAAATTACAATGTTTGGCTCAAAAGATGATTTAAAGCTTTTTTGTTTTGGACTCTAAAACTCTCATTTTCCTTCAGATTTGTGCCTTTTTTTTTTTTTCAATTTCATTTTCAATGCTAACCCTGCAGCAGGGACCTGTCTGAGCACCTTCCTCTCACATTTTTTTGTTCCCTGAGCCCTTCCTTTTCCTCCTTTCTCCTCGCAGGGGAGGATTTCCCCATGTGGATGGTGCCCATCAGTATTTGCACAAGTGAGGATCCCTCCTGTGCCAAAATGCAGGTTTTGATGGACAAAGCAGAGCTCACCGTGGTGTTGAAGGACACCAAACCAGAGCAGTGGGTGAAGGTGAGTCCTGACAAGTCGCTGGAATCTTCCTTGGATTTCATTTTCCTCTTCCCTTTTTTTTTTTYCCCCCCTTTCCTCTTGGAGTTTTGTGTTTTGTCTGGAGGGGCCTCCCTGTGCTGCTGTGGAGTTTTGGCTCCCATTCCTCTCCCATTTCCTTCCCRTTCCCAGGGTATTCCAGGCAGCGTCAACTGGAATTTTTTAGGACTTCAAGCCCAGAAAAAATGTGAAATTAAAGGCAGGTTTTGAGTTGAGATGTGGTGGCTTTTTTGGTATCCTGTGGCAGCCACAGTTTGGTTCAAGTCCATCCTGAGGGAAAATCCTGTTTATCTGTAATTAGTGGGAAGGTTTTTTACAGCCCATTGCCAGAAAAATGTGAAAGTGAAAAAAATCTCTGTTGAGCTCTGCTGAGTTTAGAAATTCTGCTCTGAGTTTAAAAGTTCTGCTGAATTTAAAAATTTAAACTGGATTTAAAAATGGAAAGGCAGCAGCTGGCTGGGACTGTTGGTGTGGGAGCTGCTCAGGGAGTTCCCTCTCCTCTCCCTGTCCATTTCTCCTTGGAAATCTTGAGTCTTCTTCCTTTTTCCCTTTTTATTGAAATGATTGTGACTGACTTGTGTGGACTGCTTGAGAAATTTCTAGGCTTTCCTATTATTATTATTATTATTATTATTATTATTATTATTATTATTATTATTATTATTATTATTATTATTATTATTATTATTATTGTGACTGACTTGTGTGGACTGCAAAGCTTAGAGAAATTTCTAGGGGTCCCAAAAACTATTATTATTATTATTATTATTATTATTATTATTATTATTATTATTATTATTATTATTATTATTTAAAAAATTATAGTGGCTGACTTGTGTTGTTGTGGTTATTATTATTATGGTTATTGTTGTTATTACTGTTATTGTGGTTATTGTTATTATTTTATTATTTAGTTCTAGTTATTATAGTTATTAATTACATATACTGTATATTATTTCCTATTATAATACATTTATATTTAAATTTTTATCTATATATTATATTATATGTCTATATCTTGTATTATATTATATGAATATATATGCTATATTTCTAATATATTTATATAATAATTTTATATTTTGTATATTTATATATACTAATATATAATTTAATGTAGTCTTTCTATATATGATTTTTCTACATATGCTTTTTATATATAAAATACATGTACATAAA
>JACAXG010000515.1:3188-25866 GCA_018881555.1 Amblyornis subalaris
GCGGACACATCTGACAAGGAAATACATCTGAAATCTCCCAATGGCACTTTATAGTTCTTACAAATAAATAAATGAGGACTTCTCTTCCCTGGGTCCTGTTGAGGTAGTCAGCAGCTTAAAGCAGATAGATTGCTACCTACGCAGAAATGACAAGCATTCCTGAGGCCCAAGAGAGGGAGATCACCTACTACAAGACCACTGAGAGTTTATGAGCTAACAAGGAATAAATATTCAACACTGAGTTTTCCCAGGTGTTATTGACATGATGATCTTTTGCCTTGATTTAAAATTAGAGAGAAAAATCAGCTTGCTGATTATTATGTTTTGCTTTAATCTATTAAAGTTTATATGTAACTGAATGGCCAAGCCCAGAGAGTTATGATGAATGGGGTTAAATCCAGTTGGTGGCCAGTCACAAGTGGTGATCACCAGGGTTCAGTTTTGGGGCCGGTCCTGTTTAATATCTTTATCAATGTTCTGGGTGAGACGATCAAGTGCACCCTCAGTAAATTTGTAGACAACACCAAGTCGGGTGTGAGTGTTGATCCGCTGGAAGTTAGGAGGCTCTGGAGAGGGATCTGGACAGGCTGGATGGATGGGCTGAGGCAAATTGTATGAGGTTTAACAAGGCCAAGTGTCGAGTCATGCACTTGGGTTACAACAACCTCCTGCAGTGCTACAGGCTAGGGGAAGAGTGGCTGGAAAGCTGCCCAGCAGAAAAGGAGCTGGAGGTGCTGGTCAACAGCAGCTGAACATGAGCCAGCAGTATGCCCAGGTGGCCAAGAAGGCCAATGGCATCCTGGCTTGTACCAGCAACATTGTGGCGAGCAGGACCAGGGAAGTGATTGTTCCACTGTACTCGGCACTGGTGAGGCCACACCTCAAGTCCTGTGTTCAGTTTTGGGCTCCTCACTACAAGAAGGACATTGAGGTGCTGCAGCATGTCCAGAGAAGGGCAACAGAGCTGGTGAAGGGTCTGGAACATAAGTCCTATGAGGAGTGGCTGAGGGCACTGGGGTTGTTCAGTCTGGAGAAAAGAAGGCTCACGGGTGACCTTATTGCCATCTACAACTACCTGAAGGAGGTTGTGGTGAGGTGTGGGTCAGCCTCTTCTCCCAGGTAACCAGAGATAAGACAAGGGGGAAATGGCCTCAAGTTGCACCAGGGGAGGTTCAGGTTGGATATTAGGAAAAATTTCTTCACTGAAAGAGCAGTTAAGCATTGGAACAGGCTGCCCAGGGAAGTGGTGGAGTCACCATCCCTGGTAGTATTAAAAAAATGAGTGGACATGATGTTTGTGATATGATTTAGTGGGCATGGTGGTATTAGGTCAAAACTTGGAGTTGATCTTGCAGGTCTTTTCCAACCTTAATGATTCTATGATTCTTTTAAACGTCCAGTGATTTTTTTATTTTACTTTGAATTATCGTGTAAGGGAAACCTACCTTTCATTTTCAGGGAGAGCCTCAAAACTCAGTATCTTGTTTAATAAAATATTTTTCTGTTACTGAGAAGACAGGTAGCATTGCTAAGAAAAATCGATATTTTTGTTTCTCTTTGCTAAGGCAGTGGACTAGGGAATCAGATACGTGGACAGAAATCTCAGCTCTGACAGAGAGTTTCTGGGTGGCATTGGTTGGAATTAAAAGGACATAACTTTGGATATCCTAAAGTCATGTCATATCTGAGACAGTGACTCAGGGTCTTTCTTAGAGAACTCTCTTGAAATGCTAGTCTATTAGCTATAGATGGAGTCTGGAATCAGTAGACACTTGCATGTCTAAGCTAAATAAAATTAATCTTTCTCTTCATAATTAGGTCCTTCTCCAGATTGTCTATGTTAAATGTATGTTACAATCTTTCCTTTTTACTTGTCTTTCTGGAACCTCCTCAGGGCTTCTCTGTCTCAGCATGTGCTGCCCAGTGCAATAATGCCCTGATACAGTTACAGGCCATGAGGTCTCACTTGCATTTTAGGTGATAATAATAACGATAATAATAATAACAACGATAGTAATAATAATAATAATAATCACCATCATAATAATCAAGTTTTAAGTCACTAATGGGAGTTCGTTACATGTAGTAATTCTATATCATATATGTATACTATACATATACTGTATGCAGTGCTGAAATAACATAGCCTGAACATCAGTTTCAATGAGGATCATGCCTGAAATGCAAATTATAAAGTCAACGTGGACATCTAATAAGAATCTAGACATTAGCATGTGTCCTGGTTCCAATCAGGACAGGGTTATTTTTTGCAGTAGACAGGAGGGGGCATGGCTAGGACCTGGAGGTTATTCTATAGCACCTCATGTCATTGCTGGGGGCTACCTCCAGGAGTCCATTAATTATCACACCCGGCCTGTGGGAAGAACAGGGGAGGATGATTTTCCCCAGCTTTTCACGCCCTTTTCCTCCTTCAGGCCTGGTACAACAGCTTTTGAGAATTTTGAATTTCCTTTGGATGTTAAGGAAAGCATGTTCTTGTTGCTAAGTCTGCCAGGTCTCCTCAGTGCAGTCCACACCATGTTATAGAGTCAGAACAGAGATTTCTAGGAAGGTTATTCAGAGATCTGCCCTGAAGGTGGAGAGTCATGAGTGGCATGGAATGTAGGAGGACATGGGCCAGTATTTGGAGGACTTCTTTCCTCCAATGGTTTGGAATTTCACCCCTGAACAACTACAGGACACTGTTAAAGTGATAAAATATGTGAAAGAAAAATGCTTTGACAACTCCAGAGAGGTGCAAAGTTATGCAATATACTGGGCCCTGGCTACTATTTATCAGACACTGCTTGTTACTAGACAGCACCCTCAGGGGGAGGAGGAGGAAAGCAGACCAACAGGCACTGTGGCCACTTGAACTGCAGCTGAACCAGAGGAACAACCCGTGCCAGTAGCAGTCATCCCTATACAAAAGAAATCCAAGACCAAATCAGTTTGCATAGTAAGGGAGGAAGAGGAAGCAGGGCCCTCAGAACAGGAGGAAGAGGCAGGGCCAGAGATAATCACTCAATCCCTATCCCCGGGTGAGCTGTGAGATATGCAAAAAGACTTCAGCCACCAGGTGAACGAGCCCCTCTTGACCTGGCTGCTCCAATGCTGGGATGTCACAGCCCACAATATGAAACTAGATGGTAGTGAAGCCGAGCAACTGGGATCCCTGTCCCAGGATGTGGGCATTGACAACAGGATTGGGAAGAGGACAAAAACTCTCAGCCTCTGGAGGTGACTCCTGTCAAGCATGAGGGAAAGGTATTCTCTCAAAAATGATCCAGTAGTGCGCCCAAGCAGGTGGAACGTCATGGAAAAAGGTATCCAGTACCTGAGAGAATTAGCTGTGCTGGAGGTACTCTTTAGGGATTCAAATAACGAGCAGTCCCCTGTAGATCCAGATGAGGTCCAGTGTACACAATTCATGTGGCGGAAATTTGTATGGAGCGTGCCATCATTGTACATCAACTTATTGGCATTGATGTCAATGAAAGAAGGAGAAGAATCAGTGCTTCAGGTGACTACGCGATTCCAGCAATATGAAGATCATCTTTTTTCCTCCCTACCGACCTGTGCCTCAGCTGTGGAAAGACTGTCCAAGACTGAAGACAGACTTGAAAGACTCGAGCAAACTAGAGAGGAAATGTCCCATGCCCTGCCAGTACAGACCAGAGTATCTGCTATTGGGAGCAAGTGCCCCCCTGCTCGAGACAGAGGGTACACACCGCGAGGTAACCTGTGGTTTTACCTGCATGACCACAGAGAGGACATGAGGAAGTGGGATAGGAAACCCACCTCTGCCCTAGCAGCACAGGCACGTGAGTTGAGAGGAAGAACAACCACCACAGGAAATTCTTCAAGGATAAATGCCGCTCCAGTTTCCAGTGGGCAAGTCTTCAGACAGAATAGAAGAGCTAATGTTACTTCTGATACTCTCAAAGGGACCTCCAGTTCATATCTGCAAGAAGTGAGCAATGAGTACCATGACCAGAACTAGAGGGGCCCTGCCAGGTGGAGGAAAGGGACAGTCAGATTTATTGGACTGTGTGGATCCCATGGCCTGGCACATCAGACCCACAAGAGTAAAAGGCTTTATTTGACACCAGCACACAATGTACCCTAATACCATCAAGACATAGGGGCAGAATCCATCTCCATTTCTGGGGTGACAGGGGGATCCCAACGGCTGACTGTATTGGAACTGAAGTGAGCCTGACTGGGAACAAATGGCAAAAACACCCCATTGCAACTGCCCCAGATACCCCATGCATCCTTGGCATCCTTGGTATTTCAAGGACCCAAAAGGGCATCGTTGGGCTTTTGGGATAGCTGCTGTGGAGACAGAGGAAATTAGACAGCTGAATACCTTGCCTGGTCTTTCAGAGGACCCTTCTGCTGTGGGACTGCTGAGGGTAGAAGAACAACAGGTGCCAATCACTACCACAACAGTGCACTGTCAGCAATACCACACCAACCAAGATTCCGTGACCACAATCCATGAGATGATTCAAGAACTGGAGAGCCAGGGAGTGGTCAGCAAGACTCGCTCACCCTTTCATAGTCCTATATGGCCAGTAAGTCCAATGGAGAGTGGAGACTGACAGTGGACTATCATGGCCTGAACAAAGTCACAGCATTACTGAGTGCTGCCGTGCCAGACATGCTGGAACTTCAGTACGAACTGGAGTCGAAGGCAGCAAAGTGGTGCCACCATCAACATTGCTAATGCCTTTTTCTCCATTCCTTTGATAGCAAAGTGCAGGCCACAGATGGCTTTCACTGGAGGGGCATCCAGTACACCTGGAACCGACTGACCCAGGGGTGGAAACACAGTCGCACCATTTGCCATGGACTGATTCAGAATGCAATGGAAAAGGGCGAGGCTCAAGAACACTTGCAGTACATCAATGACATCATTGCATGGTGCAACACAGCAGAGGAAGTTTTTGAGAAAGGGGAGAAGATAATCCACGTCCTCCTGAAGGCTGGTTTTGCCATCAAACAAACTAAGGTCAAGGGACCTGTCCAGGAAATTCAGTTCCTAGGGGTAAAATGGCAAGATGGACATCGTCAGATTCCAATGGACGTGGTTAACAAAATAGCAGCTATGTCCCCACCTACCAGCAAGAAGGAAACACAGCCTTTCCCAGGCGCTGTGGGTTTTTGGAGGATGTATATTCCAGATTACATTCAGATTGTCAGTCCTCTCTATCACGTGCCCCAGAAAAAGAATGATTTCAAGTGGGGTCCTGAACAACAACAAGCTTTTGAACAAATTAAACAGGAGATTGTTCATGCAGTAGCCCTTGGGCCAGTCAGGCAAGGACAAGATGTGAAAAATGTGCTCTACACTGCAGCTGGAGAGGATGGTTCTTCCTGGAGTCTAGCAAAAAGTACCCAGGGAGACTCAAGGATAATCGCTGGGATTCTGGAGTCAGGGATAGAAAGTATCTGAGGCCTTTTATACCCCAATGGAAAAAGAGATAATGGCAGCTTATGAAGGGGTTCGAGCTGCCTCAGAAGTTATTGGCACCAAAGCACAGCTCCTTCTGACACCCTGACTGCCAGTGATGGGCTGGATGTTCAAAGGGAAAGTCCCTTCCACACATCACGCCACTCATGCTATGTGGAATAAGTGGGTTGCGCTGATCACACAATCACCCAGGGATCTTGGAAGTCATCACAAACTGGCCTGAAGGTGAAAATTTTTGACTATCATCATCATCAGAGGAGAAAAATGTGAAATGTACTGAAGAGGCCCCACCATATAATCAGCTACCAGAAAATGAAAAGCGGTACGCTCTCTTCACTGATGAATCCTGCTGTATTGTAGGGATACATTGAAAATGGAAATCTGCCATACACAGTCCCATATGAAGAGTCACAGAAGCTGTTGAGGGACAAGGTGGATCAAGCCAGATTGCAGAGCTGAAAGCTGTCCAGGTGGTTTTAGATATCGCTGAATGAGAGAAATGGCCAGTGCTCTACCTCTACACTGACTCGTGGGTGGTGGCAAATGCTCTGTGGGGGTGACTGGACCAATGGAAAAAGGCCAATTGACAGCACAGAGGGAAACCCATCTGGGCTACTGAATTGTCGCAAGACATCACTGCCTTGGTAGAGAAGTTGGCTATAAAAGTATGCCATGTAGATGCACATGTACCCGAGCCAGGCTACTGAAGAACAGCTCAACAATGGATTGAGTGGGCTCTGTGGGCCCATGATGCCTCAGGTAATCAGGGAAGAGATGCAATATACAGATGGGCTCGTGATCGAGGAGTGGACATAACCATGGACACTATCTCCCAGGTTATCTATAACTGTGAAACATGCGTTGCAGTCAAGCAGGTCAAGCAGGTAAAGCCTCTGTGGTATGGGGAGGATGGTCAACATATAAGTATGGGGAGGCCTGTCAGATTGATTACATCACACTCCCGCAAACCTGCCAAGGCAAGCACTACGTGCTGACAATGCGGGAAGCAACAACTGGATGGCTGGAGATGTACCCTGTGCCTCACACCACTGCTTGGAATACCATCTTGGGCCTTGAAAAGCAAGTCCTGTGGTGACATGGCACCCCAGAAAGAATTGAGTTGAACAATGGGACTCATTTCAGAAATAGCCTCATAGACACCTGGGCCAGAGAGCACAGGACTGAGTGGGTATATCATATTTCCTATCACGCACCAGCCTCTGGAAAAGTTGAACAGCACAATGCACTGTTAAAAACCACATTGAAAGCAATGGGTGTTGGGACCTTCAAACATTGGGATCTACATTTAGCGAAGGCCACCTGGTTAGTTAACACAAAACGCTCTACCAATGGAGCTGGCCCTGCCAAATCAAACCCCCCATGTACCGTAGGAGGGGATAAAGTCCCCGTGGTTCATGAGGAATGTGTTAGGGAACACAGTTTGGATTAGTCCTGCCTCAAGCAAAAAGCAAACCCATCCGTGGGATTGTTTTTGCTCAAGGACCTGGGTGCACTTGATGGGTGTCCTGGTTTCAGCTGGCATAGAGTTATTTTCTTCTCAGTACCTGTTACAGTGCTGTGTTTTGGATTTGGAATGAGAATGGTGTTGATAACACACTGATGGTTTTTTTTTTTTGCAAAGTCATGTTTATCCTAAGTGAAGGACATTTTTCGTTGTTTCCTGCTCTGCCCATGAGGGGGTAGGCAAAAGAAACTGGAAGGGAGCATAGCTGGGACAGGTGACCCAAACTGACCAAAGGGATATTCCACACCATAGAACATCATGCCCAGTATATAAACTGGGGGGAGTTACCCGGAAGGGTGGCCGGTCTGGGTTGGGGAAGGGGGATCTGGCATCAGTCAGGAGGTGGTGATCAGCTGTATTGTGCATGACTTGTTTTTCCCTTTTTATTATCATTATTATTATCATTTATCATTATTATATTTTACTTTGTTTTCAATTATTAAACTATTCTTATCTCAACATACAAGTTTTACTTCAATTCTCCTCCCCATTCCACCAGGGTTTTGGGGGGAAGAGCGGGAGCTGTGCGAGCGGCAGCATGGTACTTAATTTTCAGCTGGGCTTAAAACCATGACAGTGGGTAATACAGAGGGACAGGGAATCACGATGTGTACCTCAAGGGGATTTGATTTTTGGATGAGAACAGTCTATAATGTTGAATTGTATAATATTGGTTGCTGAATGACACTGCCACTGTATGCCAGAACTACCATGGACAATGAGGATGGACTGCTCCAGATACACCAGATGTGAGCTCCTGATGCAGCAACCAGCTGACAGCACATCATACCTCCTGCCTGGAAGACATCTGGGATGGATAGAACCCACAGTCATGGACTAAATGAACAATGAACTCAACAGACATCTTGGAGGGATGGCCATCGACTATGGAAATGATACCGTTTCATACATATATATATATATATATATATATATATATAGTTGGAAGGTGTAGGATCTGGGCATGATGTAAATGGTATAGAATAAGGAGTGGATAATGTCCTGGTTCCAGCCAGGACAGGGTAAATTTTTAGAGTAGCCAGGAGGGGGCATGGCTGGGACCTGGAGGTTATTCTATACCACCTCCTGTCATTGCCAGGGGTGGGAGAAAGGGACTCTCTTCCAGGGAGAAGGGGTTCCTTCCGGTTGAGTAAGCATGGTGTTGGTCCTGAGCCAGAGGGAGCAGTTGGAGTGGCAGGGCTGTGGGTGGGTTGAGCTGCACAGTGAGCATTTTTGCATGTGAATCACTCTGTCTTTTGTACACTTTTGTTATTAATATTGTTGCTATTACTGTTTCTTGTCTTATTTCATTGCTGTTTCCAGTAAATTGTTCTTATATCTTTACCTTTTGTGCCTCCAGTTCTCCTCTCCATCCTGCCACAGGGGTGGAGGGGGAGGGGAAGGGGAGCAAGAAAGCATCATGTGGTTTGGAGAGTCTCGGTGGGAGCACTAAATTGGGGACTACCATTTTTAAACCACAACAGCATGGTATCCTGTGGATACTTTGAGAACTCTGAAAACAGGATGCTTACATATATGTACAAGCATAATGCACAATGATGTGACACATAAAAATTAGATATATTTTTTGTTTCTGAAGTATAAGGTGTTAGGACTCATGTTGTCTAACCTCTTTCCACTGTTGGAAAGGCAAATATAGGTTTATTTGTTTTTAAATGAAGTCCAAGATTTTCAAGGAAATGAATGGCTCCAGAAGGTGTGACTTTAGGACAACAAACTCATTCATCATGACAGCATCACGAGAAGCTAGAAGTTCTGCACAAACCTACTATTTGGGCTCCAAAATGCAAACCAAGAGAACAAAGCTTTCCACTCACTTTTCCATGGCAAACAGAGAATAGGGGGCATGCAGAGGAGTTGCTTTTAATTTGTTTGTTTGCATTGGACCTCTCCTTATCAAGGCCTTTCCCAAACCGTTCCCTTCCCCCTCTCCCCCCCCCATCCTGCAAAACTTGTCACTGTTGTGCTTCTCTCCTCTTTCCTTTTATTTATTTAATTTATGAAAAGAACCAAAGGGGGTCCCCAACATCCCATTGCCTAGGAGAGCTGGTTTCCCTACAGGGCTGCAGATGCCAGGCAAAAAGGACTCAAACAGGCAGCTGTGAGGCAAGGTGAGCATTATCAATCATTCAGCATGTTAAAAGAGAAGAAGGAGCAAGAAAAAGAGGGAGAGTGAAGGTGCAGAGTGGGGTGGGGGAAAAAGCCTGGGTTGAATTGGAGGAATTTCCTCCGCCTGGTTGCTGAAGTGAGTTTTTTTGGACATCTGCTCAGACACACTGTGCTAGTTTGAAAGTAAACCAGCAGGGTAAATTGACCCCACACAGATACCCTGCAAGAGATTTTAGGTCGGAGTTACAATTTTAATAGAAAGGTTACAATAAATGCAGTAATACAGAAACACCGTCTTAAACCAACAGAGTCACGGTACAACCTGGCAGTGGTTGTAGTCCTGTTGAAGTGGTGGTTAAAAGCAGTGGTCCTGTAGAAAGGTCTGTTCCTCTTGTGGGAGTCCAAGTTCCCCACTGGGTACCCAGTGGTGGTGGTTTTTTAGTCCCCAAAACCCCTCCTGATATCTGGTGGTTCTTAGGTGGTACCTCCCCCAGGGTGGGGAGTTCCACGATGGAAATGATGTAATCCTATGAGTCATAGGATATTTCTGGAGTTCTATTCTGCTGGTGCCTATTCAGTTCACTGATGGGCCATTAGCAGAGATGACCCTCTCAGGATGGGTGGTGCTGCTGTTTCCCAGGGGAGTTATCACGGTCTAGATAAGAAACACTACACCACCTCACATGGTTTGCCTCTTCAGCTTGTAGCCTGAGGGACCTGGTGTGTACCCAGCTGCTGTGAATGACCCATCGTTAACCAGTTTATCAAGAAGTGATGTGGATGGTGATAGAATACATACTTTGGTTACACCCTCACAACCCAGGACACACATGTCAAAGTGAGATAAATTCTGGAAGAATGAATGGAGGGAGAGGAGGGATAGAGAGGAAAGAGGGGAGAGTGGGCTACAGGGGCCAATGGCAGCTACAGGGAGCGACGGCAGCTATGGGGACAAAGGAGGTCGGGGAGGGGGGCAGACCGCAATGGCAGTGTCTGTGTCTTTTTTTTTCTTTTTCCTGCTGGATATTTCAAACATTTGTTCCTTGTAGGGCATTACCATATGAGACCTCTTGGTTAGATGGTGAGAGAGCCTGTTGTCTCTTGAATCTTCTATATCAGAATCACAGGATCACAGAATCATTTAGGTTGGAAAAGACTGCCAAGATCATCGAGTCCAACCTTTGACCAACCACCAGCTTGTCAACTAGACCATGGCACTAAGTGCCACATCCAGTAATTTCTTGAACACCTCCAGGGATGGTGACTCCACCACCTCCCTGGGCAGCCCATTTCAACGCTTAACAATCCTTTCTGTGAAGAAATTCTTTTTGATGTCCAACCTGACTCTCCCCTGGTGTAGCTAAAGGCTATGTCCTCTCATCCTGTCACTAGTTGCCTGTCAAAAGAGTCTGACCCCCATCTTGCTACAACCTCCTTTCAGGTAGTGATAAGGTCTCCCCTGAGCCTCCTTTTCTCCAGGCTAAACACCCCGAGCTCCCCCAGCTGTTCCTCATAGGACTTACTCTCTAGACCCTTCACCAGCTCCATGTCCCTTCTCTGGACACACTCCAGCACCTCAATGTCTTTCCTGGAGCGAGGGGCCCAGAACTGAACACAGTACTCGAGGTGTGGCCTCACCAGTTCCAAGTACAGAGGGACAATCACTCCCCTGGTCCTGCTGGCCATACTATTTCTGATACAGGCCAGGGTGCCATTGGCCTTCTTGGCCACCTAGGCACATGCTGGCTCATGTTCAGCCAGCTATCAACCAGCACCCGCAGGTGCTTTTCTGCTGGGCAGCTTTCCAGCCACTCTTCCCCCAGCCTGTAGCACTGCACTGGGGTTGTTGTGACCCAAGTGCAGGACCTGGCACTTGGCCTTGTTGAACCTCATACCTGGAAGAGACAGATGCATGAGCAAATAGAAATTATAACCAGCCAGGCTGCCTCAGGGCTGGTGAACACATTTTGAAGAGTGAGGGTGATGTGACTGAGCGAAAGTTGATGTACATTCTATATCCTGATATCTCCAGGCAAGGTTGTGACCTTATGAAAAACGCATTGAGTCAGGCAATTTCTGAGCATGATTCAGAGTGTAGATAGGCAAAATTGTGTGCTCAGCTTGGATAACCCAGATGAAAGGTCAGATAAATTGTTCTGTCTGCAGCAGACCTGGATGCTCAGGTCATGCTCTGGGAAGCTTGTTCCCATGCCTTCTCAGTCCCTGCAGTTTCAGGAGGTCACTTCCTTGGCTCTCTCAGTTTAGCTGTTCATCCAAAAGGTCTCTAGCTCTGTTGGAGAACATATGTGAGATGTGGGTTAGGACCCACTCAGATGATGAGGAAGCCAGCAAAACTGGACTGGCAGCAATCCCTGTCCAGAAGGACATGGATTGGTAGCAGTAGTTCTTTCCTCATATCTGATTTTGAAGTGTTGACCTGGAGGCAAACTCCAGATCCCCATGCTTAGTTCTTTAGAGGAGAAGAGACAGCAAAAACAGGCTGCAAACTCAAAAAATGATTAAATGATTTATTTTCTAACTCTACTAGGAATAGAAAGAATAAAAAATAATGAAAATATTAAGGCATAATATACAAATATTATTTTCCCCCTATACATTCCAATCTTTCTTACTGATTACACAAAAGACATAAATATGAGATTCTGATGTTATGATTAAGAGTTCTTATTGTCACCTCATAGGATAAAGAGAGTTCTTTCTGTGGTGTAGTGGGATCCATCCCACAGAAGACAGTTCCCTAAAGAAGTATCTTCGGCGTGGTTCTAAACTTTTCGGAAACACCACAGCCCGCCCAGGTTTTGCAGTGGTGTATTCTCTCTCCCATAAACACTCTGCAGTTTGTGGGTCACAAGAAAAGTCTGTTGGGGTTAAATATTTTAAGAGTAAGTCATTTCAGCCTAAAGGCATCAAAGGCAACAGGCTTCTGTTTTACAATCTCCAAAGGCTGCAAGTTTCATCTGCACACAACATAGAAATGTTAATTTAGGCTGTAAATTTCTCGCTCTCCCATGGTTCAATATTGCGATTTAAAGAGAAACTTAGTTTGGTATTACTTCAGATCACACAGTACAGCTCACAGAAAAATATATGAATCTCCTTGCCGGTATACATGGCTTCCTTGGCACTTCCTGCCACCCTCTGCCTTCTCTTCTGTTTGGCTGCTGGCTCCATGTTTAGTCTTTCACGTGACTGCTTTCCTTTCTCTCTAGCTTAGAGAAGAGGTTAATATTTGTAGGAAATGCTTACAAAAGTATTTATAACAATTACATGCTCTCAACTAAGATAGTGCAGCTGAGATTTGTTTTCCTAAGACTCTTTCTCCCTGTATACTCTGCACTGGCAGCCATTCAAATTTTAGTAAATCGTTTTGGCTGCTATTAATTTTATCAAGAACAGCAAGGTTACTCTTCGATCTCACCAACTCGGCGCTCTCTGCATAGCTCGGTTCTGCTCAGTTTCTCTCGGCTTTCTTTGGCCTTGGCTTAGTTTAGCTGCTTCTTTGACTTGGCCTTGGTCTAGATGGCATTAGACTAGCTCCTCTCAGGTCCGGAACGGCACAGGACTGGTAGGAGGTAAGGCCGGCTACCCCCCCCAGCCCCCCGGGCCGTGAGCCCCTGGCCCGGAGGTCGGGGGAGAGCCACTCCCTTGCTAGTAGTCAGCCAGGAGCCAGGGAGCAAGAGAGGAAGTGAGAGAGTCTTGCATCACTTCCTAGGGTTTTTTTTAATAACATTCCTTTCACAGAGATGTCACAGGAACACTAAATGGCTCATAGAACTGTCCTTTACCTGTTTTTAACTAATCAAATTGTTTCGCACCAAGTCAAACCATGACACTGATTCAAACAAAAAAGTTTGTATGTCCTCTCAGGTCTCTGCTGGCCTTAAGAGCTATGAATCTGAGAATTACTCAGAACTTACTATAGGGTCTGTGTAGCATCTTGTGTACTGCAGGTAGAGAGTCACCAGGTATTCCTGTGAATCTTCTTCCAAAGTCAATGGCTCTGGTTATGAGCCTGGTTTCTTGAATTCTACCTGAAAAAGAATCAGTTTTATGCTCTTGAAGCAGGTTCTTGCAGCCTTGCTATAGATGAATCTTGCTCTGGTTGTACTATTCATTCTCTTGTGTTGTTTTGATAAGTTTCTGAAATTTTTTAAACTTTAAGAGTTCCCTATTCTACATATCTAGTGTGACTAACTCTTACCCAGAGCTTGAATTGGTAGGGTCAAATAAAGAACTGTGGGGTAAAACCTGTATCAGCTCAGAGCCTGTACCCTTAAAGCTGTTTTTTTCATCTGCTGCTGAAAAACTTGCTACTCATGTGAGAAAGGATTTCACATTTGAGCCAGGTCACTTTACCATCATAACACATAATTATGCAACAGCAGATGAGACCTCCCAACCTGGAGAGTTGAGACTTAGTGAATAGGCTCGGGAAACTCACATAGGTTATACTGCTTTTTCAGTACAGAAGTCTAAGAATATTCTCTCTAGCATCACATTCCTGTCACACAATAGCAATGGCATTCACTCATGCCAGTACAATACATAGATTTCTTAAATGTTAAGTCTTTGATAAATGCATGGACTAATTAACTCACTGAAAGTCCAGACTACCTGGAAGCTGATTTTGGCCAGATTCCAAACTGAAGTTTGATCTGCTGTGATGGCTCCATTTGATATTTTGTCACCTACATGTTGATCATGTTGTCTGCTCTCTTTTGGTCCAAAAAATGCTCCGATCATCTGTTACCAAGTCTTGCTTGCAAGTTTCATGATGTCTTTTCCAGAGGCAGTAACTACTTCAAGGCTTTTTAAGGAAGAAATTTTCTCCTTCTGATACTTTAGCAAGTAGAAGACTCAAGAGTATGTTTGATCCATTTGTTATAATTGTTGTCATTGTCACACACTGTAACTAGAAATATTTCGGTTGCTACAAATCATAGTTAAATTGGTCTGGTGGAAATATCCTTCTTCCCACCTCAAGAAACAGAGACAGAGCGATATCCCCAGAGCAGTTTAAAATGTAAAATTTTGATCATTCACATAGAACAAACATTGGTTTAATTCTTTCCTGGGTAAGTTATTTTAACCTCTAAGCTAAGCTTGGAGGAGCTAAGCTTGAAAAGGCAACATGAACAAACAGGGTTCATGTCTGGAATAATCATTATAATAATTTTGTATTGGGATGCAGTGGCTTAAAAAGTAGTGGATAGCAATACTTACATTTTGACTGCACTTAGCCTCTGTTGAAGTTTGCACAGGTGTATTAATTCAGTTGTTTCATTTATCTTCAATGTAACAACCCTTGCTTGCTAATAAAAGCTCCTGATTAGACATTTAAATTAGTCCATATTTTGCACAACTGAAATGCAGTTGAACTGCAAAATACAAAATTGGAACTTAAAAAAGGTCCCCAGCTGTGGTGCTATTGGTAATTTTGGGGATCCAGGCAAGCCAGACATTGGCCAGATGCTGATGAACAATGTTTAAAAAGGCCAAAATCTTGGGCTAAGCTTTTAAATTCTGTAAACTGGAAAAGTTGTAGGAAAAGCTTCTTCTGCTCCCAGGAAACAAGGACACTTAAGGTTAATCTAGTCCAAGGACTGGACTGGAAAACTTGAAAGAAGTGTGAGTCAAAGAAACAGCTAAAACACTGAAGTGAAGCCTTTGCATGAAAACTGGGACTTAAGAAGGTTCAAACTTGTGTTGCTCCTCCAAGGCAAATCAGTCCTTTTTCTCACAGTCATCATAAGGGAGCTTTTAGGAGCATTGGCTTCACTTCTATAAAGATTATGAAAACTGTTCAGTCAGATTTTGCAGTTTTTATTATTTTTGTGGGTAAAATCAGATTGGTGAGGGACAATTTGTATTAGAACATGGAGATTTGCACATCAAGGTTATTTATTGAGTTGTGCTTGTTGCTCTGCATAGAGGTGGGAGTCTGGTTTCTCCTGCTGTTACTCTCCCAATAAGCAGAAATTTAAAATTTAGGTTTACTTCTATTTTGAATGGAGATGAGAAAAGGCTTCCTCCCTCGCTGTTGGAGATGTTCAAGTTGAAAGTTAGGAAGCACCTTGTGACTTGCTCAGCTGTGCTGTACCACCTGCTGCAGACCTGGGAGAGGATTTCAGCCTCCAGGCTTTCTGGCCCTTTCATATTTGGCTTTATATCCACTTTATAGATAAATATAAATGGGAAAATATAGAAGACCTTTAAGAAAAGGCAATTTAGCTTTAAAAAATCACTTATATTAGCCATCAGTTTTCAAAGTTTTAATGCACCTAGGACATATAGTGTTTTTCAGGGGTAACATTTGTAGGACTGGTCTGTATAAACCAGTATAGATTTTGTGCCAGGACAACACTCCATGTTTTATCAATGTAATATAACAATAGTAAGTCATATAATACCTAGATTGCACACAGTTCTGTGAGTTAGGATGACTTTAAAGATAATTTTTTCCCATTCTCGCATAACTGCTGTCTAGAACCTTTTCTTACCTTAGTATAAGTCTATCCACGTGTCTCGGTTTTGAGACAAATTTAGGAGAGACCCTTTGGACTGAGTCTTTCTCTTCAAAAAGGGTTCCAAAAAAACCCCCTTTGCACCAATAGGAAATGAATACCAATAGATGAAAGTACAAAAAAAATAATTAAACAGTTATTAACAAACAGAATACCTGCCCACCAGGCAAAGGAAAACAAAAGGTAAATACCTGTTAAGCACTAAACCATCGGAACCCACTTCCCCACACACACACAGAAACAACCCCCCCCCCCGAAAATAAAAGTGTCCAGAGTGTGGAGGCAGTGTAGGAGGAATGCTCCTTTTCCAACACAGGGTCCAAAGATGGTGACCTTCCACGTGGAGCAGTCAGCAGACCCCCCACCCCCACGGAGCAGTCCTGTAGCAGAGAAAAACTTCCAGTGGCTACCTGGTGTTGACTTTTTCCCTCCCAAGGCAGTTACAGCAGGCAAAAACAGCTGGGCTGGAGCCTTCTGGTGTGCCTTCTCTCCCTGGCTTGGCTTCCCAGGGCTTGGGACTGGGCGCAGGGCCATTCTACTCTCAATGATTTCTCTTCCACTGGTTTCGGAGCAGTAACCCATTCAGTCCAGTTCCCATCAGTCAAAGAAAACACTGCTCCAGCTTCTTCGATCGGGGGAAAAAAGGAAAAGTGTTCTGTCTGGGCCAAAACCCAAGTCAGCCGAGCAGAGAAACCACGTGGCTCAGTGCTGTGGGAGAAAAAACCACGTAGCAGCGCAGGACTTGGTAGGGGGCCGCCCCAGTCTTGACTCGGGCAGCAGCCGCCGCGGCAGATCATGGCAGGGCACAGCAGGGCATGGCAGAGCACGGCAGAGCACAGCAGAACACCAAAGAGTTCTGCTCTCTCTCTACCAACACAGCTCGGACATCTCCAGGAAGAGAGGGCGGGACTCCCTGCCTCCCAATCCAGAAGAGAGGAAACATCTTCCCAGCCTCCCCAGAACTGGAAGAGTGCAACTGACATCCCAATCCCCCATACCGGAAGAGAGTGAGCACCATTTCAGTCCCCCCAAACCCGGAAGGATCCTGGCCAGGGTCATGTGATACTCCCAAGCCAGGAAAGGGGGAAAAAGGGTGTGCAGAACGAGAAAGCAATAACAATTTTTTTGGGCATAAGCAGAGGATCATGCAATAAATTATCATAATAGATCAGGACACCATGTAGTAAAAGCAATGCAACTTCTGCATGGTAGCTAATCCTTATCTATCTAAGTTTAAGGTAAAGATGACCACTTGGTGTCCCAAGGCATAGGGTTGCATAGAGTGTTGTTTATCTGGCACCAAAGAGTTCTGGGTGGTCAGTGAATGAATCCACCAAGTATATTTTTGTGTGTGTAAGGCAGTATAGACACAGATTGCATCTGCCTAAGGTTTACTAATTCATTATAGCTCTATGCATGCCCATATGGGAATAAAAGTGGCCCCTAGCATAGAAATGTTGGTCACCCCTTCAGAGCATTGATCCAATATATCTCCTTTGTCCAGGTAGGTGGAAGAATACTGGTCCTTGAGCCCCAACCTCATGTTTACTAGCTACTATTGATATTTAGCTTATATATAGGTACTCATTGTAAAGAATGGGCTGGTTTTTTTAACCAGCCAGGAGATTGACCTGCCTGCCCAGAGATTGGGGTTGACAGTGCCCTTTGTTGAGCTCTGATTACAACAGTGCTGGCAAAACCACTGTTGTGTTTGGCACTTGTCAGTTTCTGATTTGCTCCACAGCTCTGTACACTGAAATGAAAAACATCTGGTCAGCTCACACGCTCTGTTTAGACCTGTTACACAAATGCATGAGATTACACAATCCAGACCTGTGATTCCATTTCTCCCTCTCCTGAAGCATTTAATATTTTGTCTTTAATCACATCAGACAACCGGCTGGCCAGCTTCCAGGTGCCGTTTCTCAGATGGTGAGCCTTACTGTTTGACCCATCTGCACAGGTCAGCCTGCCACCACCTCATTGTTTTACAAGAACACCTTGTATCTTTTTTGCTTCCCTACCCATGAAGCCAAGCAGTGCTAGCTCATGCCAAGAGACCGTCTGTAGAAGATGGTGAAATTCTTGAAGCACAAGGAGCTGGTGTATTGAGCTCGCTTACTCCTTGGCTTTTCCCATCTGACAGCACAGGCTTTCCAGCAGGCAGGGCAGAGCTGATAACCCTCATCCCACAGCTCCAGGTGAGTCTGCCTGTCCCCTAACAATTGCAGGAGGTGATCCATCTGGGGCAAGCACTACGATGCATCATAGCAGAAGGAGTTCAGAACAGGATTTCTGATGGCTTTGCTCTTATAGTCCTCTTTTATGTGCTTTTGGTAAATTGCTCATAACACTGGGCTGTCTTTTCAGCTCCAAAGTGAGGTTTCCTCAACAGAGTGATTGTGAAAAACTCAAGAACGGAAAACGGCAGCACTGCCCACTGACTTTCCACCAGGCTCACAGCAGTTGAAAATCAAGTTTAGTAGCTTAAGCTCTGTAAGTTCAGCTTTTAATTAAAATACATAATTTAATGTTAGAGACCTCATTCTCCAAGAAGGGTACCATTATAAATGCCTGCATCTGACCTGGATTGCTGATTGACTTTATTACATTAAAGATAGCAAACCCAAACTGACTTATCATTGTAACCATTTGCCAAGCAGACAGGCACTGTCTTCATTCCAGATATTAAAAAAAATAAAGAACTAACAATCATTTGAGTTGACTTATATAAGCTGATGCAATAGCCCAGCGTGACCTTAGGAAGAGCTGTTGAATGAGAGCCTCCACACTGTCACATCAAATCATGACAGGCTGGCTGCAAAGAACCAGGTGGGGACAGTGCTTGATGGGCTGTCCTAAACTCCATCTCTGGAGGCTCCCCCAAATTAATTACACTGTCTACGGATTAGGTGATATCTGATCAGAATCCCTCCTTCTGTAGCTATGTGTTTCTATGTTTACACATATATAAGTAGCACTTAATATATAAAAAGCAGTTAATGAAAAGAAAATAATTAGTGCCTGTTATCTCAGGAGCTCACACTGTTTTTTTCCACTGCCCCGTTCATGCCTCCTTTATAAGGATTTCCTCTTCATCCTGTGGTAGACTTTGCTATAATCCTCGGCTTTGCCAGCTGAGATGGAGGAATAGCTCCTTTAATTTGTTTGGAAGTGGTCCAGTCTTTGGAGTCCAGATAGCTCTGGTTCATATCTTAATAATTTTCATGCCTTCGCATGAATTTTTAAAATAGGAAATACCCTGGTGAGCCCCTGGATCTTTCCTCCTTGGCTGGCAGCTTCCCGTCTCCATCAAGGCAGCCAAAGAAATCTCATTCTCCAAGCCACAGGCACCTCCTCTTCCACTCAGGGAGAGGAGCCCGGGCTTTAGCAGGGAGGTGGGTGCACAGGCGTGTGTGCACACGTGCAGGCATGCACTGCTTGATTCACTATTTCTCTTGTCCCCCTTTAAACTATTAGTGTCCTTTGAATGATCAGGTTACCTTGCCAGTGGAAATATATGAGCTCGTGTGATATATCATAACTGCAACAGCAGATAATAATTTTCCCTTGAAGGCTTGTTGCAGACTGTCGAGTCATTTGTATTTATGACAGCTTGGAGGTGATTTAGTGCGACCTCACTTTGATAAAAACCATTTAGAGCTCTGTGGAGATAGAGGATTGATCTGTAAGTTTTATGGATATTGATATTGGTGCAGTCCCTCTGTACCTGTGAGAAGAATTCAGTTTTACCCGTGAGAATTGTGACACTGATAGAAGCTAGAAGCACAACAACAGAAGGATTATCTGCACCTGCTGTAGGGAGTTATTAGTTGATATGTACAAAGAATGTGTTCTAATAGGCAGAAAGTAGCTTTATATACATGCTAAGAATAGACAACCAGTAAGGTTATATTGTTATTTGCTGCAGGCAATGAACATGTAACATGAATGCTGAGAAATATTATAAAAGAGGCCTTGTATTATTAAAGTTTGGCGCCATTGTCTCGAAGCAGCTTGTGTGTGTATTTTGTGTAGTGACCGTCTCTACAGTGACAGAGCTCATAAATACAGGTGACACACTGCTTTCTTATCTGGGATTTTAAAGGGAGAGCTACATTTGCATTCCTATTGAGCTTTTATTGTTTGGGAGTTAAAAATGGGAAGGAACAAATAAAAACAGGAAATGGAAGGAGTGTGTGAAATGCAAAAGGGCCCTTGAGAAAGGATGCTGCTATGCTTAGGGCTACTCTAACTCAAAGCATGTATGATGGCCCTGCTCCTCATCTCCTGGCCATGGAGCGAGGTGAAGTTCTGCTAACCACAAGCAGGTCAGACGGTGGGAGAAGGGGATTCTTCAGGTTGGGGAAAATATGAATTTAACACTCAGTTTCCACAATAATAATAAAAAAGGCTTCCATATGCCTGTCCTGGTTCTGGCCAGGACAGGGTTAAATTTTGCAGTAGCCAGGAGGGGACATAGTTAGGACCCAGAAGTTATTCTATACCTCCCCGCATCATTTTCTGGGGATGGGGGAAGGGGTCCTTTCTGGGTCACGCAGCATGGTGGAGGGAACGGTTGGGTGTTGTTGGGGGTTTCTGTGGGGTGAGCAATCATGTATTAATAGTTTGCCTCTTTTCTTGTACACTCTGTCATTAGTATTGTTGCTGCTACTGTTCATTGTCTTATCTCATTGCTGTTTCCAGTAAATAGTTCTTATCTCAAACCGTGATCTTTACCTTTTGTGTCTCCAGTTCTCTTCTCCAGCCCACTGCAAGGGGAGGGGGGATTGATTGAGTGGTGTGTGGTTTGGAGTGTTTCAGTGGGAACACTAAATTGGGGAATACCGTTCCTAAACCATGACAATGCCAGGAGTAGTTTTTTAGTTTGTCTTACTGTTGTGTGCTGTATTTTTTACTTAATTTCAAGGAGCCATTTCCCAAGTATATTTATATTCTGTAACTAGATTTATAAGGAGGTAGACAATTTATGGCCAGCAATAAATGATACTTAAGCCCAGCATAGAGTTGTGAGATTTTATGCACTAGGTTTAAATTGATCATTGATGGAAACAAGTAGGAAGATCGTTCTTTGAAAATTATAATTGTTTTCATAATTTGTAATGCCCAGAGGAACCTAAGCACCACAGCCCATTGAATTTCACACAGAGATGCATATCTTTATTTTATAAATGAGGATTCAGAAGATAAAGTGGTTTTCATCTTTGTAGGCACTAGCAGAGGCAGGACCTGATCCTAGGTGTGTGTCTTGACCATCAGACTGCGGATCAATACACTCCCTGACAGCCTTGACTTCTCATGTTCTCTGTATTTCCTTTCCAGTGCAGGTCAATAGGAATGACTGGAAACTTCTTGCTGGCTGGGAAACTTATCCAACGCATTGTCCTGGTTTGAAGGACAGGTGTCTGTCAAGGAAGGTGGGAAACCTCCCTTGAGTACAGGATGACCTCCCTCCCTCCTCCGAATTACTGTACCTTTGAAATTACGGGGCTCTCAGGCAAAGATGTGGTAAAAAGAATAACAGTTCTTTACTAGGGTTATATATCTATATATATATGTATAACAAGACAGTTAAACGGCAACCATAAGAGAACAGACAAACCCCTTATCAGTTCCTTGTCTGTTGTTGGGAGATCCTCCGTTGGAGCAGAGAGGCTGCGGTGACTCCCCCGCGGCTGCAGGGGGCGCTGTGGCGCGAGCGCGCCGACCCTCACGTGGCAATGGTGGCTCCGGCGAACGGGAAAGGGGAGGGGTCGCCCCCGGTGCGAACCCACGGGGCAGCAGCCCGGCTGCACCAACCTCGGCAGCGGGAAGCAAGCAGCGCAGGCAGGCAGGGTTGACTGGGGAGCGATGGATCTCAGTATCACTCACCGACAGACCAGCAGAAGGCAGGAAACAGCAGAGACGAGCAGCTCCAGGCGGCGATTGGTTACAGCGTAACTCTGTACCCTGTGCCGCCGCGGGACCCTCGGAGATGTCACAGTGTATCCGTGCTCGAGCCAGCCGGCGGAGACGTCGCAGTGTAGCAGTGTTCCCGGAGTGAAACCGGCTCTCGCTGCAGACACGACCATCCTCACCGAACGCCGAGCGGAGAGAGAGACAAGCCCGGTCTCCACCCACCTCTCGCCCAAGTCTCGGGTATTTCTCTCGCGGTGCTCCAGCCTCTGAGGAAAACATCCCCTTGCCAGTATTTCCAAGTCTTTGTTTTTCTTTAACTGAGGGAATTGTCCTGGCTTCTGGGCTGGGCAAGTGATCCCTTTTGTCCTTAAGTATCATCCATTCTGTGTCATTAGCGTGGAATGCGGCTGAACAGATAACTCTCTTTTGTTCTTAAGTATCGCCCATCAATTCCCGGCCAGCCCCTCCTCACCTGCACAGTCTCCCTGGTACCCCAGGGGAAAGGAAACAAATTTTCATTTTTTGTCTAACCCATAACACACATTCATGTCTTTAATGGTGTAATTATTTATTGCAGGGAGATGAGTACCACAATACTTAGTTTTGTGTGTAAAGTTATCCTGTTCATGGGCATGATGTTTAGGGCTGAGGGCTATCAAATTAAACTAACTAAAAAAAGACTCTTTAACAGCATCTGCCTATAGCACTAATATAGGTTTGCAGGTTTTTTTTTAATTTTACATGTGTAAAAGCTTTAGATTTTGATTTAGAAGCTTGAACAATGTTACTTGTGAAAATTACCTCTGAAATCTGTACAGCAAGTGTATTTTAGCATATACATGTACATTTGAAATACAGCAAAAAGATTTAAGCTAATGAGTTTTTAAGCATTATTTTTAGCTTTTTCTAGTGTTCTTTATAAATTTCATTATTTTATTGAGTATAATTTTTAAATTTTTGATATCTAACAGGAAAAAGCTATCACAAAGGCAAAATAAATCTTGCCTGCCTTTCGCATCATTCCTATGGTGCAATATATCATTAGAACATTGTACCTATTTATTTAATTTTATACCTAAA
>JACAXG010000515.1:36378-51341 GCA_018881555.1 Amblyornis subalaris
TATTTATCTAAGCAAAAATGCTAGCAAAGCGCAGCTGCACGAAGCTTAGTTTATTTACAAAAACTCCTAGGATTGTTTATAATAGTTTTGCCTGGAAAGAGAGAGAGAGAGAAGTCTCACGAAAATGATGAGAGAGTTAGAAGGCCTCTCTGCTGACAGATTTTCAGCAGTCACAATTCCCCCTTTTTGTTTCAGGACAAAAATGGCGTTTGTAATCCTCTGCAGGATCCTTTGCAGCAAGGAGGACAAACACAATTTGAGGGGTCCATTTGGTAATCGGCTGGTTACCAAACAGGACTTGAATCAGATGCTGATTTAGAGTAGGCAGAGAGACATTCCAGCAATTCCCTGGGAGATACATTTACCAAACTTAACTCTACATATACATTTACCAAACTTAACTCTACATCAGTTATTAATTTTGAACAGCCTTAAGGGCTTTTAACATTATGACTCCATAACAAAGGAAACTTGAAGTTCAGTCTCTGCTTGTAGAGGGACCATCCGCCTGATGGTCGACATCTTGGTCGTCATCAGAAGGATCGTCTGGTTGATGATCTGCATTCTGGTCATCATCTGGAGGTTGCCTTGGAGGTTGCCTGTTTTGCTTCTGGTGCCGCAGGTCAGGGCGAATGCATCTTGCAGGTAGCCATCGCACCCCGGTATCTATGGAAACGCAAGCATACCCACGACCCCAAGCAATAAGCTCGTGCGGACCTTCCCACTTCTTAGTGAGCAAGTCCCAAACCCAGATTTTCACTCAAGGCAGGTGTGTCTCGCCTGAAGACTACAATGAGAGAAAATGATTTAAAATGACAGGATTGTCTGAATTTTGTGGCACTGTAAGATGATTAATTGTATACAAAGCTTTTTCTAGTCGGCTCTGTGGGGTTTCTCCATGCATTCCTCCTTTTTGTTTTTCTAGAACACGCTTCAAAGTACCAGGAGCGCGTTCAACAATGGCTTGGCCAATAGGAGAATGTGGAATACCCAAAGTGTGATCTACACCCCATAGGTGCAGGAACTGCCGCGTCTTCTGTGAAACGTAGGCGGGGCCGTTATCAGTTTTCACAGAGGACGGCACACTCAGGATCGCGAAAGCTATTCTCCAATGGGCAATGACATCGTGGCCTTTCTCTCCAGTATGAGCAGATGCCCACATAGCTGAGGAGAAAGTGTCAATAGACACGTGCACATACTTAAACCTTCCAAATTCAGGGATGTGTGTGACATCCGTTTGCCAAAGCTGCAAGGCTTTTAGACCTCTGGGGTTTACTCCAGATGGCAAAGGTGCAGCGAGTCCGTGACAGTCAGCACAAGTGCTGACAATGTCCCGAGCCTCAGTTGGCATTAGATGGAACTGCTTCTGCAGGGTATGCGCACTTTGATGGAAAAAGCTGTGCGATGCCTTGGCTTGCGCGATTGTGTCAGGTTGAGGCGCTGCCCAGACCAGGTTAGCTAACATGTCAGCCCTGGCATTACCTTCTGTTATGAAATCTGGCAAATTGGTGTGGCTTCGAATATGCAGGATGTAATATGGATGAACTCGAGCTTGAATTGCACACCACAAGGCTTTCAATAGCAAAAACAGAGCCTTATTGTCGACTTCTTTTAGAAGCGAACAATCTAAGCGTTGAGTGATGTCTGCTACATAAGCAGAGTCAGTGACCAAATTCAAAGGCACCTGAGAAAACCGCTAAAAAGCCATTGCAACAGCCCTCAGTTCAACCAGCTGGGCTGAGCCTGACTCATGGCCTTCCAGCACTTGCCACTCAGACTCCTCCTTCCAGGTGACAATGGCTTTCCCGGTCTTCCCGGACCCATCTGTGAAGACGGTGGGTCCTTGCACTGGCACTCGACTATTTTTTGGCTGCAAGGTGAAGCTGGTCGATTTTGCCAATTGCAATAATTTATGGCTGGGCAGGTGATAAGCAATCTGCCCCGTAAAGTTCTGCAGCGCACTTTGCAGGGGAGCGCTGTTGGCAAAGCTCCACTCAAAGTGTTCCTGCTGTACTGGAAGAACAATTGTTGCAGGATCCGCTGCCATCAATTGCAAGCACCGTTGTCGGCTTTTGGCTATCAAGTGAGCAATCAGTTCAAACAATGCAGTTGCCGTCTTCTGCGGCTGATGGGGCAAGAAGACCCATTCCAGGACGTGCAAGGGATCGGACCATTCGTCACTCCATTGGCCAATGATACCTGTAGGATGGAAATCTGGAGTGGTGATGAAAAGTGATATCAATGGAGGGATCCACTCGATAAACCTGACGAACAGAAACAGCCTGTTGAACCTCCTCCAGCGTTCGTCGCGCTTCAGGAGTCAATTTCCGAGGTGAATTCAACTCGAGGTCCCCTTTTAAAATATTAAAAAGCGGGGAAAGTTGCCCAGTGGTTAGCCCTAAATAAGGACGTAACCAATTGACGACACCCAGCAGTTTCTGAGCATCATTCAGAGTCTTAATAGAAGCCGAGAATTTCACCTCCTGGTGTTGTATGGTTTGATCCAAAATTTTGACTCCCAAGTATTTCCAAGGAGGTTGCCGTTGGACTTTCTCCGGAGCCACCTGCAATCCATAAGAATGCAGAGCATCAAGCAGCAGAGGCTGTATCCTCAGCAGCTCGTCCTGGGTGGATGCCGCCACCAGGATATCATCCATGTAGTGGTAGCAGTATGCCTCAGGAAACTGCTCCCAGACTCCGGACAAAGCTTGAGCAACATACCACTGGCAGATAGTCGAGCTGTTCTTCATGCCCTGAGGCAGAACCTTCCATTGATATCTCTGCACAGGTTCAGCATTGTTCACTGCAGGCACAGTGAAAGCAAATTTTGGTTCGTCATCAGGATGCAAAGGAATTGTGAAAAAACAATCCTTCAAATCAATGATCAGGATATTCCATCCTGTCGGAATCATGGCAGCTGAGGGCAGACCAAGTTGCAACGCCCCCATACCTTCCATGACAGCATTAACCCTTCTGAGATCCTGCAATAATCTCCATTTCCCAGACTTTTTCTTAATTACAAAAACAGGAGTGTTCCAGGGACTCGTAGAAGGCTCAATGTGTCCCTGTTGCAATTGCTCCTGAACCAACTGGCGAAGGGCCACCAATTTCTCCTTTGACAGGGGCCACTGAGGATCCCAGACAGGTCTATTCACCAGCCACCGCAAAGGCAGCGTAGGATACTGGGTGCCCTTCAGCACAGTGACCCCCTTTAAAAATCCGTCCCGATCCGTACCCCCCAAGCAGCCAATACATCCCGCCCCCAGAGGGTAATCGGAGCTGCAGTGACATAGGGCCGAACTGTAGCTGTTTGACCCTCTGCATTCTTTACCATGACAGATCGTTCGCTTAAGTAGCTTTGCGCAGTTCCTCCTAGCCCCGCAATGACCGATCCCGCGGGGGCTAAGGGCCACGCAGGAGGCCATGCAGAGGAGGAGATGATTGTCACGTCAGCGCCTGTGTCGATCAAGCCTCGGAGCTGGACCTGAGGCGGCTCGGCGTTTGGCAGGATCAGGGTACACGTCATCTGTGGCTTTTGTCTGGAGATGTCCGCAGCCCAGAAGACCACTGGAGATCCCGTAGATCCAAAGCCACCATCTCCACGACTTCGCTGCTCTGTCCTGGGAACACAGGACTTAAAAGGCACAAGTTGAGCAATATGAGTCTTTTCAGGAATAGTGACGGCGGGGGGGGAGGGTGTGGACACCATAGCACAAATCTGACCTGTGAAATCAGCGTCGATGATGCCTGGGTGTACAAGGATTCCCTGAACAGTAGCACTAGATCTGCCCAAAAGCAATGCGCTGAATCCCTGCCCTAGGGGTCCATGAGCATCCAAGGGAACCTTATAGACAGCACAGGTTTCTAACACAACTGTTGCTGCGGTGTAGACGTCCACCCCGGCTGATCCCTGGGTGCTGCCCCTAAGTCGGCTGAGTAGGCCTGTGTCGGTGCCATGCCTTGGGGGAACCTCTGCCTCGGAGAGCAATTCCCCCTGCTTGCACTCCTGCTGAAGTTTCCCGAATTAACCAAAAGCTGACCATTGATATGGTGCACAGACCTGCAATAGTCTGAACAATGACCTGGCCTACCACATCTCTTGCATTGGGAGTTTCCCCTGTCCTCCGTTTGCTTCCGCTTGGCCCGTTTCTGTTTACCTCCAGTTTTAGATTGCTTTTGTCCCCAATCAGGCTGTGCTCGGGAAGGCCATAGAACTGTAACCAAGGCAGACAGCCTAGGGTCCCCAGACCTCACCTTAGCACAAGCCTCAACCATATCTGATAAGGTAGGGTCCCCTGATAAAGTATCTATAATTTTTCGACACTCCTCATTGGCATTGTCCCTTGCCAATTGCTTACACAATACCTGCCTTACTGCCTCATTATCCACCTGCTTTTCCAGGGATTCAGCTATCTTCTCCACGAAAGAGAGGAAATTTTCATTCCACCCCTGAGATATTTTCACATAAGATGTTTTCGGAGCGGCCATGTCTATGCTTTTTATCATGGCTCCTATACCAATATTCTGAGCCTGTTCAAGGACCAAAGAAGGCCAAGTAGCTTGGATATCAGGATTGTAAAATTGATCGGTTCCCATTAGAACATCCACTCCAACTGCATATCTGGGGTCAGTTTGAGGCAAATGCATATTCTCTGCTGTGGCCTTTTCAGCCATTTTTTCCAATTACTTTCAAAAACGGTGAACTGCACAGGCTGAAACAACACCTGGCCCAGCTGTCTCACATCAAACGGAGCGAGCAAGTCGGTATTTAGCACCCTGATGAGTTACATAACTTCAGGAGAACCAAGTCCGTACTGAGCTACCTTAGACTGTATATCTTGGACCACTCTCCAGGAAATGACAGCATGGCTGTCAGCCTGCCCCGTATTCGGGAGAACCTTAAAGACAGGGTAGGCCTGGACATCCTCCTGCGAAGTTGCACTGCCGTCCTGATTTACCAACGGACTTTCCTCTGCCCCTACTGGTCGGCTTATTTTCTCGACGCAGTCCCAATTCCCCTCCTCCGAGGCTCGCAGCCTAACCTCCTCCCAAAAATGCCTTGGGTTTCTCGGACGCACAGTCACCTGGCACGACGGAAGCGTCCAGGAACGGCTCTGCCCTGCCGAGTGCCGTGCTGCCTTTGCCTCCCGCCGTGGATCAGATACATCACCCGGCGGCCCCGAGGCAGGCGAAGGGGGTGAGGAGGACATGGGCGCCAAGCCAGAGGCAGGAACAATGGCAGGGGGTTGTGCAAGCACCGCTGGCGTCTCTGCAGCCCCTGGAGCGGGCACCATAGCGACTGGGGGGGCCGAGCCGGCGGACATGGGGACCAGAGCCCCCGAGACTCCAGCCGCGGGTGTCCCGGCCGCAGAGACAGCGGCCGTAGGTGCCGAAGCGACCGGCAGGGCCGGAGCCCCCGCCAGGAACTGCGGCTGAGGCAGCCCCGCGCCCGCCAGCACCGGCGGCGAGGGGGCCACCCCAGCCAGAGGCTGCACCGGCTAGGGGAGGACTGCGCCTGCCGGCGGCGGCTGCGTGGCGGCCGAAGCGCCGAGTGCAGGAACAGCGCCCGGCGCGGCCGGAACACCTAGCGCGGGGCCTGCGCCGCCCGCCGGAGCGGGACCCGCAGTGGATGGTCCGCCGAGCGCAGGATGCGCAGCGCTCTCCGGGAGCGCGTGCACGGCCGCCCCCCCCGAGGTGCGACCAATTGCAATAAAAGCCCCACTAGCTCTTCTATGACCGTGCGTACACGCCCTGCCGCAGGGGGTTGTCCAGATGGAAAACCGGAGTCCGGGCGCATGGGTGGCCGCTCCGGCATGCCCGTGCCGGCAAGCGGTGGTCGCGAGAGTGGCGGAGGGGGGTCCAGCGGGAGCGGGGGGGCCGTAGGGACTRCACACCCCGCGGCGCCAGTGGAGGACGGCGCCGGCTGCGTCTGTGGCGCAGACGAAGAGACTGATCCTGGCGCGTAGGGCGGGGGATGCGCTGCAGCTCCCTCCGGCTGTCTGCTGATGTTTGCATAGCGAGGTGACTCTCGGCGGGGGGCCGCTGCGCACGACCCCTATGCCACTACCGGGACCTGGCATCCCCGGTGTCTTCAAAGACCGTGCCCTCAAATGAGTCAAGCGACCCCACGGACGCAGTATCCTCTCCCTTCTCCTTGTCCGGGCTTGGAGAAACGTCAGCCCTTCGCACGGACTTAACGCGGAAAAGGACGTCATAAAGAAATTGCCAAATGCAGAGAAGTTCTATGACATCTTCGTCCCCATAAGTGAGCTCACGAGTTAACTTGCCCCCCAGTTTTTGCCAAGTCTCTAAACAAAATGCGTCATCACAACTAAACTGAAAGCCATGATTTGCTGCCCAAGTGAGAAGTTGTAGAACTGAGTCCTCAGGAATCTCAGCTCCTGTTAGCTTAAGGGCGATCTTCCAGGCGGCAAAAACCTCACTCTCCTTCAAGCCCGTTTGTTCCATTTTTGCAGTTTTGTTTTTTTTTTGGGCAAAGCTGGGCGCCCGGAACGGAACCTGGGACGGGGGGGAAGCACCCGATGTTACCTTCTCACGGTGCAGTACACATCGGGGTCCACCAGATGTCGCAAGTGTCCCAAGAAATACGACACAGAGTCCAGGGAGAACGAAGCCATGCGGAGTTTATTATTATTATACAGAGCGGCTTATATCCCTTAGCTTGTTTGAAGTTTATAGAAATGTCAAGAGTCTATTGGACCCTTGGTCAGCCACCTACCAAGTTCATTGGTCAATTCTAACAACACCTATTCCAAAATATTTATCTAAGCAAAAATGCTAGCAAAGCGCAGCTGCACGAAGCTTAGTTTATTTACAAAAACTCCTAGGATTGTTTATAATAGTTTTGCCTGGGAAAAGAGAGAAAGAGAGGTCTCACGACAATGCTGAGAGAGTTAGAAGGCCTCTGCCTACAGATTTTCAGCAGTCACAAATGGGAACCCCCATCTCTCACCAACATTTCTTGCAAGTAAATATCAATCCATATGTTAGTCACAGGCAAGAGAAAGGTCTAGTAACTAGACTGATTTGGGTCACTTTTTCTAAAAAGCTCTGGGACAGATTTCTCAACTGTTCAGCACCTTGAAAAGGGTCCGTTTTTTTTTACTTTTTCTTTCAAGCAAAAAGTTAAACCTATCCCTCCCACCATCTAAACTAAGAAGCTGCACAAGAGCCAAGTTTTGACAAAAATGATCAGCATCCTGCAGCATTTAGCAGGACACAATGAACAGATTTTGCAAAGACCGCATCATTTCATGGGTAATGGAGCTGCTCCCCATTCATGTATGTGGACGTGAATGAGGACTTGGGCCTCCTGCACTTGTCTTGGTCACCCACAAGAAGTGCCATCAGCTTCAGTGAGAAAATACTTAGACTATATGTACTGTTCTGTCTAGAAGGCTGTGCCCTTGTTTTGGAAGCCTGTCTAGTACAAACTCTTGGTCACATCTTTTCCATTGACTTTGTCCATCATTTCTGTTGACATGGATTTAGTTATCCTGATTTGTACCAACTAAAGACCTGAGTCTTGGTCTCCAAACTACTTGGATGAACTGAAGATCATCGCTTGAGTAATTAATAAATAATAGGAAAGGAAGGAAAAAAGACAACAAGAAATCATTTAGAAAGAACATAAATCTGGTCTTTAACAGCAAAACATTCATTCTTTGCTACACGTAGAGTGAATGTATGTGCTTTTAAGCTTCTCAAGGTGAATGGTCCAGGGACATAGGATATCTGGCAACATCCTTAAAAGTACACTGGCCTGATTCTGATCTGCCTTACACACTGAGCAACATTACTTGAGACATCCTGGCATAAATCCATCCAGAGATCAAAACCAACCCTGCAACAGCCCTGTTTGTCCAGAGGACTTCAGCAAAACAAAGCACATTCATTACAAGAGCACCAGGCTATTTTGCCTCACTTACACCCGGATTTATGAAAACCGGAGGGCTCCGGATCGTGTTCAAGCCATCTTCTTTCACTCTTCTCTGTCAAATCTGCTGCAGATTGGGTGGGGAAATAAGACTCTCTTCAAAGTCTTTTTTTTCTTAGTTTATTGATTCAATAGTATTTAATGACTAATAACCACCCTAGGCTAACAGGCTCATTTGAACCAGGAATGCTGTGATCTCTTGTGTTGTCTAATGGCAGAACAGCCAGTTTACAGACAAGTAGTCTGCTTAAGGTGGGAGAACTCAAGGCCTGTAGTCCTCTCTCAGGGAAACTAGCTTCTTTTTCTGCTAATTCTCAGAGAACCTTCTCTAAAACTTTTCCTTAGAATCACAGAAGCTTTTTTTCTTGTTTCCCTTCTACCTGTGCAGTCACGAGAACGAGGGCAGCTTGAAATTAAACCAGCACAGTTCAGCCTTCAAATCAAAAACTTAGGTTTTGCTTGGAACCAGAGGCAGAAGAGCCAAAACACTGCATAAAAGAAGAAGAAAGCAAGCTGTTCTCATTGTAGTTTTGGCACAGACAATGGCTATCAGAAATACTGGAAATCGTGCAAGAAGAGTATGTTCTTAAGAGACTTCTAGCCCTGCTCTGAAGACTGAGGGCTTTAGATAAGCATCTGCATGTGGGGATCTTTACCCAAAATAAAACCACCCAGACTTTTGTAGTTCACCCGTCACTAATAGCGATTCCCCCTCTGCATCTCTCTGTGCAGTTGCTCACACACACAAGTTCCTCAAGGCACCCTAAAAGCTTTTCCTTGCCTGTAACAATTTGATTGCCTCTTGGCCAAGATTTTCTCCTCAGTGAAGAAAAAGAACGTGATCAAAGTGCCCTGTGCTGCCCAAAGGATTTCCTCTCCTGAGCCTCACTGCACACACCAGGATTGTTTTCCTCCCCCTTCTCCTTTGCCACATCTTCTCTGCGTTTTTGCACGATTGTTTTCTTTCTTTTCCTGCCTGGAAAAATCCAACGTCCCCCCCTCCCCACCCCCTCCCTGGCAGCATGGGTGACAGAGACGGGGAAATCAGCACAGTGTCAGCAAGAGTTTAGCCCCACAGCTGGGACCTGAACTTTCAGCGGTGCAGCACAGCGCTGGGTCACTGCACTAAAGCAAGCCAGATTGATACAAAGTGCTTGCTCACCCTGGGAAGGGAAGCATCACAAGCCAGTTGATAAAAATCTTTAGGCTCACAATCTATTGTGGGCTTATAGTGGCAAGGGCTGTTTTTCCCGGGAAAGATGACCGTGGAGCGTATACTCAGTGTCGTGACCCCCAAAGAGACGCAATATTTGGGTGCTCCCTGCACTGGGGAGGATGCAGCACAGGGGCAGTGTGGATTTTAGAGCTCTTGAAAATGGAAATGGAAATGGAAATGAGTGTGGACTCAACATGCTGCACACGGCGTGAAGTTTTCAGCTGTGAAGACCTGAACGATCATGTCTGCCAAGAGTTAATGTGCTTAGAAAGAGGATGTGAAAATATTCTTTCTCACTCCAGTTTGCAATTAAGAACTTGTTAGTCTGTAATATCTTTTATTTATAGCACCTTTTAACTCAAAGGATCTGAAAGTGCCTCTATCTGGGAGTTACTTCAATGATGCCTCCAGGCAGGAATGCTTCTCTGTGGGAGCCTCCAACTGAGGTTTCAGGGTCTGCTTTGCCATGGACACAAGTGAGGGAGACAGTCTGCATTGCCAAATTCCAGTACTTGGTACTAAAGCCTGGAGGGAAGGGCAGAAACCCACCCTAAGCCTGAGGAATAGCAGAGAGAAAACAGACACATAAACCGTATGGGAGAGAGGATTTGGATGGACACCAGCTGACTTTGGAAGCAGACATTGGGAAGAACAATGGCCAATGCTGGATGACATCTTTATGCAAAGAGCCCAGGACAATGAAACCATAACTCTAAAGAGAGGATTTGGTGGTCCTACCTGGATATTGCTCCATCCAACCCAGACAGATCCAGCCATGCTGTGGTTGCCTGGAGAAACTCCAGTGTGGACCCTGCACAGGGGACACATCCCAGTGGAAGAGGTGCTCCTAAGGGCACAGACTTGAAGTTTGGTTTAAGTATGCAAACTCACACATCCCTTAATGAGCACAGTCACAGCAGGGCATCTGCTTATTTTAAGTCCACTTCAGCACTTGCCCATCAGCTGCTCCCCATGCAGCAGCTAGTGGTGGCCAAAAGACCAGGTCTTTCATGTGGCTTTTGGCAGCTAGAGGATGTCATCCATCCCTCCGCTCTCCTCCTGCGTTATCCGTGCAGGTCAGGGAAGCAAAAATCAGACCAGCTGATGGGTTTACAATTGCAGCCTGCAATTTCTGCTTCATCCACAATCAGGCAAGATTTTGCCAAGATACATATTAGGCAGCTGCTCAGGACACAGCTGTTTTGTTTGTACAACCTCAAGCATGCCGTCTGTCTGTCTCCTGGTCTGTCTCTGCAACTCTGCTCTCGAGCCAGTTGCTCTGCTGTTCCCCAAGGCAGCCAGAGTGTGTTCAGCAAGAACCAGCCTTTTTCTGGCACTTTTGCTGGGCTTCCTGAGGGACTAGTCTCAGGGAGTGAGTGCTCATCTGGTTCAGGGCCCTCTTAATTCCTGTGCCTTCCAGGGAGTCCTGATGTGTCTCAATGGACAAAGCAGTCGAACCAGGCTCATAAAAAACCCCCAGGATACCAGCGGCTGCTTCACAGAAATCACAGAATCACAGAATGGATCAGGTTGGAAGGCACCACAGTGGGTCATCTGGTCCAACCTCCCTGCTTAAGCAGGGTCGTCCCAGAGCACATGGCACAGGATTGTGTCCAGATGGTTTTGAATATTTCCAGTGAAGGAGACTCTACAACCTCTATGGGTAATCTGACTGTATTGGGTTTGTGACCAGGTTTTGGTAATGGGGGGGCTACAGGGGTGGCTCCTGTGGGAAGCTGCTGGAAGGTTCCTCCATGTCTGGCAGAGCCAATGCCAGCCAGTTCCAAGATGGATGTGCTGCTGACCAATGCTGGGCCAATTAGAAATGGTGATAATGCCTCTGTGATACATATTTAAGAAGGGGAAAAAAACCCCACAGTTATTGGGCAGATGTAATTGTGACCAGAGAGGAGTAGAGTGAGAATATGTGAGAGGAACAACTCTGCAGATACCAAGGGCAGGGGGGAAGGAGGGGGAGGAGGTGTTCCAGGCACAGGAGCTGAGATTCCCCTGCAGCCTGTGGCGAAGACCATGGTGAAGCAGCTGTGCCCTTGCAGCCCATGGAGGACCACGGGGACACAGAGATCCACCTGCAGCCCATGGAGGAGACCCACGCTGGAGCAGGTGGTTGCCCAAAAGAAGTCTGTGAACCATGGGAATCCTGTTCTGGAGCAGGCTCCTGGCAGACCCATGGAGAGAGAAGCCCATGCTGGAGCAGGTTTGCTGGTAGGACTTGTGACCCTGTGGAGAACCCATGTTGGAGCAGCCTGTTCTTGAAAGACTGCACCCCATGGAAGAGTGACCCACATTGCAGCAGTTTGCAGAGAACTGTTGCTTGTGAGATGGACTGACGTTGGAGAAGTTTGTGGAGAGCTGTCTTCTATGGGAGGGACCCCACGCTGGAACAGAAGAAGGACTCTTCTCCCTGAGAAGCAGCAGGAATGTGTGGTGAACTGACCATAACCCCCATTCCCTGTTTCCCTGCACTGCTGGGGGGGGGAGGAGGTGGAGCTGGAAAGGAGGGAGGGGTGAGGGAAAGGTGTTTTTAAGATTTATTTTACTTCTCATGATCCTGCTCTGATTTTGTTAGTAATAAATTCAAGTAATATCTCCAATTTGAGCCTGTTTTGCCTGTGATGGTATTTGATGAATGATGTCTCCCGGTCCTTATCTCAACTCATGAACCCTTCGTTATATTTTCTCTCCCCTGGCCAGCTGAGAAGGGGAGTGAGAGAGCGGCTTTGGTGGGTGTCTGGCATCCAGCCAGCATCAGCCCACTACACTGTTCCAGTGCATGGTCACCTGCACAGGAAAGAAGTTCTTCCTCATATTCAGGTGGAACTTCCTGTGCATCAGGTTCTGCCCGTTGCCTCTTGTCCTATTGCTTGGCACCACTGAGAAGAGCCTGGCTCCATCTTCTTGGCACCTTCCTTTCAGATATTTATACACATTTATGAGGTCCCCTCTCAGCTGTCTCTTCTCGAGGCTGAACAGGCCCAGTTCCCTCAGCCTTTCCTCATAAGAGAGATGCTGCGGTCCCCCAGTCATCCTCATCACCCTCCACTGGACCTGCTCCAGGAGCTCCATGTCTCTCTTGTACTGAGGAGCCCAGAACTGGACACAGCACTCCAGATGTGGCCTTGCCGGGGCTGAGTAGAGAGGCAGGATCACCTCCCTCGACCTGCTGGCAATTCTCTTCCTAATGCACCCCACGATATTGACCTTCTTGGCCACAAGGGCACACTGCTGGCTCATGGACAGGATCCCCAGGACCCACCATGACCCACAGGTCATTCCTTGCAGAGCTGCTTTCTAGCAGGTCAGACCCCAGCCTGTACTGGTGCCTGGGGTTATTCTTCCTCAGGTGCAGGACCCTGCATTAGCCTTCGTTGAATTTCAGAAGGTTCTTCTCTGTCCATCTCTCCAACCTGTTGAGGTCATTCTGAATGGCAGCACAGCATTCTGGGGTATTGGCCACTCCTCCCAGCTTTGTGTCATCAGTGAACTTGCTGAGGAGGCATCTCCCCCTATGTCCAAGTCATTGGTGAACAAGTTAAACAATAATGGGCCCAGTATTGAACCCTGGGGAACACCACTAGTGACAGGCCGCCAACTAGACCCTGTGCCACTGATCACAACCCTCTGGGATCTGCTGTTCAGACAGTTCTCAGTCCACCTCACCATCCACTCATCCAACCCACACTTCTTGCTTATGGGGCTGTGTCTTGCCCTGGGTCTCCAGCCTGCCTTGAAGCTTAATACACTGTCATAGTTTGACACTGGCCAAATGCCAGGCACCCACAAAAAGCCCACTCACTCACTCTCCTCTGCTCTGCAACTGGACAGAGGAGAGAAAATTTAACAGAGGGTTAATGAGTTGAGATAAGGACCGGGAGAAAACACTTCAAGGGCAAAACAGGCTCAACTTAATGATACAAAGTGAATTTATTACTAATAAGATCAGAGTAGGAGAATGAGAAGTAAAATAAGCCCTTAAAAAAACACCCTTGTCTCCCCCCAACCCCTCCCTCCTTCCCACCGATGGTGCAGGGAGACAGGGTGGGGATTTTGGTCAGTTCATCACCCATGATTTTCTTTCCACCGCTCAGGGAGAGGAGTTGTTTCCCTGCTGCACCGTGGGGTCCCTCCCACGGGAGACAGTTCTCCGTGAACTCCTCCAGCGTGGGTCCAAGCTCACAAGCAGCAGTCCTCCCAAAACTGCTGCAGCATGGGTCACTGCCACGGGGTGCAGTCCCCCAAGGACAGGCTGCTTCAGCCTGGAAGCAAGGCCTCTCTCTCCACTGGGACTCCCACTGGACCACAGCATCCTGATATCCACCTGCTCTGGCGTGGGCACCTCCCCCACAGGCTGCGAGTGGATCTCTGCATCCCCCGTGGATCTCCATGGGCTGCAGGGGGACAACCTGCTTCACCATGGTCCACATCACAGGCTGCAGGGACATGTCGAGCACCTCCTCCCCCTCCTTCTTCACTGACCTTGGTGCCTCCATTGTTTCTCTCACATGTTCTCACTCCTACTCTTCTCTAGCTGGAAAAATTACAACTGTGCTCCAAACTTTATGATTTCTTCTTAAATATGTTATCACAGAGGCGTTACCATCATCTCTAATTGGCCCAGCCTTGGCCAGCGGCATGTCCATCATCAGAGCCATCAGGGATTGGCTCTGCTGGACGTGGTGGAAGCTTCTAGTGTCTTCTCACAGAAGCCACCTCTGTGGTCCCCCCACTACCAAAAACCAGGCCCTGCGAAACGAACACATACACTCATACCACCATGCTAAAATACTCAATGCATCTTCTTTCCTCCCTCCATTTCCCTCCCAAGCCATCCTCAGCATCATTATATTTTTTCTTCAAATCTCTTTCCTCCAGGCACTAGACGAGGTTCACTTTACACCTCTATCTCCATCATGCATAATGTCAGTGTTTCAAGCTCTGGTTTAATTTGAGTCACACTGCTAGCTGGAAGTTGGCTCTCTCGGGTCCTTTCCATGAAGTACATCCATTTTGCCTCAATCTTTCTCCACCTCACAACCAAACCTGTCTCCTCCCTCCTTCGAGAAGTGGGCTGGGGTTTGCACATCCTGGAATGAACAGGCATCATGTTGTCTGCTTTTAGGGCATCTCTCACTCTCTCCTTCTTCCTCAGAGAAGAACATACATATGTTGTATGTACATATGGGTTTTTTCCCCCCCTTCTCAGTCCATTGAGGGTTACATCATGTTTCACTCCCTTTGGTGATCCTTCCACACATGCTGCTTGGAATTTGTGTGTGGGAGTGGGAGGGACTCCCTCTAGAATCATAGAATCATAGAATCTTCTGAGTTGGAAGGGATCCATCAGGATCATTGAGTCCGACTCCTAGCCCTGCACAGGACCATCCCCAAGAGTCACACCATGTCCTTGAGAGCACTGTCCAAATGCTTCTTGAACTCTGTCAGGCTTGGTGCTGTGACCACTTCCATGGGGAGCCTGTTCCAGTGCCCAACCACCCTTTGGATGAAAAACCTTTTCCAAATATCTAACCTAAACCTCCCCTGACACAATTTCATGCTATTCCCTTGGGTCCTATCACTGGTCACCAGAGAGAAGGTAACAAGCCTATGGACATGTCTCTATGGACATGCTAAGAGGGGAAAAAGTGAAGAAAAAACTTAAAAGAAAAAAAGGGGAATAAATATTTGGGAGGAGGGTGTTTAAGAGGAGAAAAAACAAATCAAAGCTGGTGCCAGGCTGGAACCAGCAGCTGGTTGCCAGCACAGCAGGCT
>JACAXG010000515.1:70374-81017 GCA_018881555.1 Amblyornis subalaris
GGGGACTGTGGGATAGCTGGAGTTAGTAAGGAGTGGAAAACTACGGGAGTTAGAGGGTTTGCATTCTCTTATCACAAAGGAATGAAGGGAGGAAGATTCCATGCTGCTCCTGCTTTCCGTCACATCGCGTGATCTTCCGTCCGCCTGTCCCTCTCTACCACACATCATCAGAGCCATCAGGGATTGGCTCTGCTGGACGTGGTGGAAGCTTCTAGTGTCTTCTCACAGAAGCCACCTCTGTGGCCCCCCCGCTACCAAAAACCAGGCCCTGCAAAACCAACACACATGGTCACTACTCCAGACGGCCTCTGACCACCACATCTCCCACCAGCCCTTCTCTGTTTGTGAACATCAGGTCTAGCGGAGCCTCACCCCTGGTAGGCTTGCTCACCAGCTGAGAGAAGGAGCCATCCTCCATACACTCTAAGATCCTCCTAGACTGCCTCTTCTCTGCTGTGTTGAGTTCCCAGCAGATATCTGGCAGGTTAAAGTCTCCTACAAGAACAAGGGATGGCAATCTTGAAACATCCTCCAGCTGTTTATAGAATAATTCATCCACCTCTTCATCCTGGTTGGGTGGTCTATAACAGAATCCCACCAGGATGTCGGCCTTCTTGGCCTTCCTCCTGATTCTTACCCATAGGCACTCGACATTATCATCATTAACCTTAAGTTCTATAGTGTTGAGAGCCTCCCTAATATACAGTGCCACCCCTCCACCTCTCCTACTTTTCCTGTCCCTTCTGAAGAGCTTGTAGCCATCCATTGCAGCAGCACTCCATTCATGCAAGTCTTCCCACCACGTTTCTGTGATGGCAATTACATCATAGCTTTCCTGCTGTACCATGGCTTCCAGCTCCTCTTGGTTGTTACCCATGTTGTGTGCATTAGTGTACATGCACTTCAGCTGGGCTGCTGATTTCACCCCTGGCTGTGGCTTACCACCCTTGGGCTCATCTCTGGAGAGCCTGGTGTCATCCCCTTCCCCCTTCAAACCTACTTTAAAGCCCTCTCAATCAGCCCTGCCAACTCACGGGCTAGAATCCTTTTGCCCTTGCTAGAGAGATGAAGCCCATCTGACTCTAGTAGGCCAGGTGCTGTAAAAATTGCCCCATGATCAAAGAACCCAAAATTCCTCTGATGGCACCAGTCCTTAAGCTCCTCATTGATAATGTGGGTTCTATTCCTTTCATCATTCATCCCTGCTACTGAAGGGACTGAGCAGAACACCACCTGTGCTCCTGTCCCATCAACCAATTGACCCAGAGCCTTGAAGTCCTTTTTAATTACCCTGGTACCCTTCTTGTCAACCTCATCACTTCCAGCCTGGAGCACCAGCAGTGGGTAATAATCAGAGGGCTGAATTAGTTCAGGGATTCTCCTGGTGATATCCCATACCTGGGCTCCAGGGAGGCAGCAGACTTCCCTGTGGAATGGGTCCGGTTGACATACAGGGCCCTCTGTTTCCCTCAGAAGGGAGTCACCTACTATGACTACCCTTCTTTTCTTTTTAATACTAGAGGTTGTGATCTGTCTGACAGATGAAGTGCAACTGGGACACCCTCCAGACAGATTATTTTCTTTGGTGTCATCTGCCTGACCCTCTGGATCCAGGGCCTTGTACCTATTCTGTAAGGGCACCTGGGAAGGTGATGGGGATCAGAAGGGGATTCTTTTACCTCCCAGAGTAGGGACCTGTTTCCATTCCCCCCATCCACTAGGTCTCCTCCTGCCTGATGGCAAGAGGGGCGGGGATCCTCTGACTCCTGCTGAGCTTCTATCAGGGTTAGGAGAGTGTAACTCCACCAATCTATTTCTCTTTCACTCTCCCTAATACTCCTTAGCCTTTCCACTTCTTAAGCTCTGCCACCAGACAGAGCAGATCATTCACCTGCTCACACTGCATGCAGGTTTCTTTTGCACTGTCCTCTGGTACTAACACCAGGCTCAGACACTCCCTGCAGCCAGTGACCTGGACAGCTGCATCCTACTTGGGGGATTCTGTCCGGGTTAGCACACTTGCTAGCAGCAGCAGCAATGACTTTTGACCGTTTATAAACCTTTGCTGGATCTAAAAAAGTTGGGGGAAAAAAAACAACAAACTCCCGCCCCCCCAAAAAACCCAAACCAACAAAAACACACCCATCTAACACACAAGCCACCACCAGGAACTGGGAGGGTGACTGCTCCCTTCCTGCTTGCCCTGCCTGCGCAAACTGATGTGCCTCACTGCCATGCCATGCCCCGTTTTCCCCACTCCTGTTCGTCGTGCTTCCCAGAGCCATTTAAACCACCTGCAAATGGCCCTGTGACCACTCCTTGCTCACCTGAATGGCTGGCAAGAGGTGAACACTCTTGAACACTTCCAGGGATGGTGACTCCACCACTTGCCTGGGCAGCCTGTTCAAATGCTTGACAACCTTTTCAGTAATGAAATTTTTCATGATGTCCAACCTGAACCTCCCCTGGCGTAGCTTGAGGCCATTTCCTCTTGTCCTATCACTAGTTGCCTGGGAGAAGAGGTCGACTCCCACTTTGCTGCAACCTCCTTTCAGGGAGTTGCAGAGAGCAATAAGGTCTCCCTTCACCTCAATGTCTTTCTTGTAATGAGAGGCCCAGAACTGAACACAGAATTTGAGGTGCGGCCTCACCAGTGCCAAGTACAGTGGAACAATCACTTCCCTAGCCCTGCTGGCCCCACTATTTCTGATACAGGCCAGGTTGCCGCTGGCCTTCTTGGCCACCTGGGCACACTGCTGGCTCATGTTCAGCCGGCTGCTGATCAGCACCCCCAGGTTCTTTTCTGCTGGGCAGCTTTCCAGCCACTCTGCCCCCAGTCTGTAGTGCTGCATGGGGTTGTTGTGACTCAAGCGCAGGACCTGGCACTTTGCCTTATTGAACCTCATACCATTGGCCTCAGCCCATCGATTCAGCCTGTTCTGATTCCTCTGCAGAGCCCTCCTACCCTCCAGCAGATCAACACACACACACAGCTTATTATTGTCTGCAAACACTGAAGGTGCACTCAAAGTGCAGTCTGATGTAAGGCAGACAGTCTCAGTGAATTCTGATGTAAATGCATTTGGGTCTATACAAGCATGAGCACATGCCCAGGCAGCCCATGACGGTTATGGAGTATGTAGCATAGCTCTGTACACAGTTAACATGGAGGTACCCAAGTTGTACCTGTTTTGCTTCTTCTTGAAGCCAAATGAGCTGCTCATTTTCCTGACAGGAAGGAGGAGAAGGGCTGGCAGTGTGTGAATCCCAAACTGTTGTCAGTGTAGTGGGGATGCTGATGCACCAAGTCTGGAGAACAATAGCTGCTACAGCCCTATGGAGACTCTTTGAAAATAAGTAGGTTTCTGAGGTGGAAGAAATGCACAGCAGGACACTGTCTCCTCTTATCTCCTCCAGCCTCTTCAATCAGGTGCCTGGTGGATTTTCCACTACTCCTGCCTTTTGCACTAGATAATAGGATCATAAGGTATTAGATTTTGCTGACATGAAGTCATCCACCATCCTCCTGGCATTATAGCTTCCTGAGTCAGGGAGCCACTGTGAAATGTTGAGGCTGCGAGCCCACATGGTGTTTTTAGCTGCAGCTGCAAGGTCCACAGAGGTGTCCAAATAGGAGCTGGGAGGAGGCACCAGCTTCCTGACACAAGTCTGCACCATCTTTTCTTTGGGAAAAGCAGGCACTACAAAGGGTGGATGGCAGCCTTGGTGCTGTCCACCAAGAAAGCGACATTGATGAAATACAGCCAGCTCACTATGATAAGGAGCTCCCTCCATCTGCAAACCACAAGTCAGTTGCTGCATGGGTGATGCCCATCGCTGAGCGTTAGAAGCATCACGAGTGAAATGATTCAAAGCGATAGGTTCCTCTGAACAGTTCCCATCTGAGAGTAAGAGTTTCTGATGGCAGCTTTGAAACCCTTCCACTGAGAAGGCTTTTTGGTGTGTGTGGCAAAGAGAGTTTAGGTACAAAATGTTTCCTCTGCCTCCCTCCACTGCCTTGTAGTGCTTTTTTCCTACACCCTGTGGGGTGTAGGAGGGTGCCCAGACATGGGTGACACCATACCAAGATCTTCCCTCTTGGTGTGGGATTGCATTAATCCTGTTTGCCTTTTGCCAGACGGTCTCTGCCCTGATATAGTCAGTTCTTCTCAAAGTAAAGAGCTTGTGTTCAGCTTCTCGTAGCTCAGAGCGGCCCATGAAAACAGACTTGCTTTGCCTTGGGTAGCTCAGCACAGAAGTTCCTATGGCATATCTTATGATCCTTCAATGTAGCATGGTTAGAGCAAATGGCAAGTACTTGAGGTGGGATGCTTTTTTGGGGGTATGCGATTTAAAGTTGCAAACACTGAAGATGTAGTATCAGGCAGATGACAGTGGTTTGTTTATGAAGTTAAGCTGTCCACGTGCAACATCTTTGTCATTTTAAACACATGACATTTGGTTCTTTGCAATTATTCTTAGATGCATATGGCAGTAATCTTCAGTAAGACTGATTTCACAAACCAGCAAAAGTATTGTTATAACCAAATTTAGAGTCATACACTTCCCTTCTCCTGGCTGGAAAGAGAGAATCTTGGGCAGGAAAAGAGGAAGAAGGACATATGTCACACCAGTGTCTTAGGCTGCATCTGTCTTGAGCAAGTTAAGCAGTGTCTGGGAATGTTCATGGGGGTGTGACTGAGTATACTCAAACTACTAGACCAGTCCTTGGCACATTTTTGGTCCATGACAGCTAGCAAGATCCTAAGTCATTCCTAAGTATGAATCAGGGTTCATCCTAGTGAGCTGTTTGCATTTAGCTACTGTGTTAGGGAAGTTAAGATATACAAACCATTCTGTGCCAGTTGGCCTTAATTCCTGGGAGTATTTCTGAGCACATTTAGTTTACTAGTGGATGAAGAGGCTCAGGTTCAACTGAGAAACTGGACTTCATCATCCTAAACTCCATCTGTCAGCAGTGGGAAAGGGGAGCCACCATCAGAGGTTGATTCAACCTCCCTTAGTCCTGACATCTCCAAATTGTAGATGGTTGCTAAGGAAGTTAAGTCTACAGGGTTCAACATGTTGATAGCAGAGAAAAGGCTACATTGTTCCAGAAAAAGGCGATGTATAGTAGAGGTGCATTTCCTGCATATTTACTAGCCACCTTCCCTGCCTGTCCAAGTTCAGATAAAAAGAGTATGAAGTCATTGAGGTGTTCTTTCCTGTAACAGTGAGTGCCACACATTATTTTTCTTCACAGAAAATATTTCTTTCTCTCTCACCATATGGAGGTTCCTTTTTCAATATGTTCCAGCCATGGTGTTCTGTATAATTTCCTTTTAATAGTTTGACAGTTGATAGTTAAATGTGTCCTTCGGAGACAATTGTAGTCTTATACATAATGAAACAGCTAATGGAAGGATACAGCATTATGTCTAAAATATAAGTAAACCGTTTGTTTGATAAAGCAAGTTTTATTTTGAGTCCCTCCTATCCAAATATACATAATTTTTTTTTCCCACTGAATCAAAAACCTTGGTAAAAAAAAATAACTATAGCTCAACTGCTGCAACCAAAATGTAATGTTTCATTATCTTTTCTTTCATTGAAATCTGTTCATGCACAAAGTGATCTGATATAAGACTTGTTTAATTTAAAAAAAAAAAGAATTTTCCGTTCAAGAATACCTCAAGTGTTTGGTCAAAGTGGGGATGAAATTATTGGTTGAATTTGGCACATATTTGGAAACATGACTTTAATCTGCAGGTTTCAGGGAAGAACGTATTTTCCCCAGGTATTTCATTAAGTCAGATAAGTAAATTATATTTTTGACATGTTAAAGATGTTCCATTTTAGACAAAAGAAGCAATATTCCAGTTGTGTCACTGAAATTCAATGCCCTGTGTTGCTTGTTAACAACTCCACATTTATTATTTCAATGTCCCAGTTTTCTATCAAGTATCAATGCACTGCTGCATACCAAATAATCAATAGTTCTGCTGGTTGAGTATGCCCTGGAAATACAATATTACTGTTAGTATTGATCCACACAGCAGAAATCAAGGCATCCAACTCTGTGGGCATTACTTGCTAGCATTCTGCCTTTTACTTGCAGAATAACCGGCTTGAAAATTGCTATTCCCCAGGGACCAATGTTTTTTGCACACCTGTCCTGGTTTGAAGGACAGGTGTCTGTCAAGGAAGGTGGGAAACCTCCCTTGAGCACAGGAATGACCCCCTCCCTCCTTCAAATTACTGTACCTTTGAAATTACGGGGCTCTCAGGCAAAGATGTGGTAAAAAGAATAACAGTTCTTTACTAGGGTTATATAAATTATACATATATATATATATATATATATAAAACAAGACGGTTAAACGGCAACCATAAGAGAACAGACAAACCCCTTATCAGTTCCTTGYGTGGTGGTGGGAAAAATCCGCTGCTGGGGCAGAGAGGCTGCGGTGACTCCCCCGCGGCTGCAGGGGGCGCTGTGGCGTGAGCGCGACGACCCTGACGCGGCAATGGCGGCTCCGGCGAAYGGGAAAGGGGGGAAGTCGCCCCTGGCGCGACCCCACGGGGCAGCCGCCCGGCTCCACCAACCTCGGCAGCGGGCAGCGAGCAGCGCAGGCAGGCAGGCAGGGTTGACTGGGGAGCGATGGATCTTGGTATCACTCACCGACAGACCAGCAGAAGGCAGGAAACAGCCGAGATGAGCAGCTCCGGCTGGAGGTTGGTCACAGCGTAACTCTGAACCCTGTGCCGCAGCGGGACCCTCGGAGATGTCGCAGTGTATCCGTGCTCTGGAGTCAGCCGGTGGAGGCGTCGCAGTGTAGCAGTGTTCCCGGAGCAAACCCGGCACACGCTGCAGACACGACCGCCCTCACCGAACGCAGAGTGGGGAGTGAGGCAAGCCCCGGTCTCCACCCACCTCTCCCCTAAGTCTCTGGTAGTCCTCCCGAGATGTTTCAGCCTCTAAGGAAACATCCCCCTTCAGTATTTCCAGGTCTCTGTTTTCTTTAATCGAGGGAATTGTCCTGGCTTCTGGGCTGGGCAAGTTGTCCCTTTTGTCCTTAAGTACCGTCCATTCTGCATCATTACCGTGGAATGCAGCTGAACAGATAACTCCCTTTTGTTCTTAAGTATCGCCCATCAATTCCCGGCCAGCCCCTCCCCAACTACACAACCTCCCTGGTACCCCGGGGGGGGGAAAGGAAACAATTTTTTTTTTAATTACTTTTTTTTTTTTTCTAACCCATAACAACACCGTCCTTCCATGTATCATAATGAGCATGAACATGAACACAAGGATGTCAGGGCCCAGGTGACCTGCAGATATGGTGCATATAGTTTCATTTCAGCTTTCTGAGGTTTCTGGGTGCAGCAAACCAGCTGCAAAGAGAACTGGTAAAATCAAACTGCATCAGTTTCAGTATCTGCCTCCAAGGGTACAGCATAGCAGACTGTATGGACAAAGTAATCATTGTCCCAGTGTACCATGGAGATGCTCAGAGGGCTAGAGCACCTCTCCTATGAATAAGGCTGAGACAGTTGGGATTCTTCAGCCTGGAGAAGAGAAGGGTCTGGGGAGACTTTATTGCAGCCTTTCAGTACCTAAAGGAGCCATAAGAGAGCTGGAGAGGGACTTTTGACAAGGACATGTAGTGATAGAACTAGGGGGAATGGCTTCAAACTGACAGAGGGCAGGTTTAGATTAGATATTAGGAAGAAATTCTTTACTGTGAAGGTGGGAGGGCACTATCCCTTGAAGTATTCAGGGTCAGGTTGGATGGGGCTTTGAGCAACCTGATCTAAAGAAAGATGTCCCTGTCCATGGCAGGGGGATTTGACTTACATGATTTGTAAAGGTCCCTTCCAACCCAAACCATTCTATGATGCTATGGGAAGAGTGAGATGGGCTGTGGATGGATAGCTTGAGACCTCTGGCAGCCTTCTGCAAGCATCGTAACCAACATTGTTAGTGAAGGCTCATGTGGTTTGCTTGCAGAGGTGATTTCAGACTCAAGTTATAGGTTGGGAAAAATAAGTTCTGAAACACTGAGGTGTGCTGGTAGCATCAAAAGTATCTGTTCTTTGGTCTCCTGTCCCCTCCAGGCTGATAGGTTGCCTTGGGAGTAAGAAAATGTGATGTTCCCCATTCCTACATGTGCATTCACATACACCTCTGTGAGTTTGATGGTCTTTGCTGTATCTGTAATGGTTTTGCAATGAAGCTGTGAACAAAAGTTTGGCAGATGGGTTTAACAATTCTCAGTCTTGCCAGAAAGCAGCCCAGAACTTCATTAAGATGATGATTTCCTATAAGCTCTTTTCAGATTTTACTAGATCCAGATAAATTCAATCAGCATTTTATGTGCCGCAAAAATTAGTTGGCACAGATATCTTCATATAGGAATACTATAGTTCTGGTCTCTTGTGTTTGAGCAACAGCTGCATGATATGATGCTACTGTTTCTTTAATAAGTGTCTCTGCTTCAATAAGAGTGCTGGGGAGAAAGTAACCCAGACCTGAGCAGAGCATAACTTCAGTGAGGATAAGTGGGAGATGTAGGCATTTGTGGGGGGTGGGGGGCTTCACTATGCCACCATGGCTGGGAAAAGGTGCAGGACAGTGATGGAAGTGTAAAAGCAGGAACCTCAGATGGCTAGGAGGAGTTCATGGGAGCCCCTGACAAGGTGAGAGAGGAAAACATTTTTCCTTACACATCTTAGGAAGAGTGAATCAGGAGAAATGGTACCCTCTGCAGTGCCTCACTCCCCTCCTCGGGAAGGTGGTCTCATCTCTGATTCAGTGTTGTCATGACCCTCTGTACTACCAACTTAGTTCTATCTTCTAGGTGACCTTTACCCACATTGTCAGAGGTCCCCTTGCTCCCAAGGAGCACATTTATCAGCCTTATCCTTCATCTGAGAGCTTCAGCTTATCTCCTGCATGGCAAATCATTTAGCACCTGCAAGATGAAGCTCAATACAATGTCTTGGGAAGTCTATGTGAGGAACAAGATGCATATTATCTCTTACTGGGAGGAATCAAGGTCATGTTTAAAGTGATCAGAGCAGTCAGAGTTGCAGGGGAAATGCAATGCAAGGATCTTTATCTACTGGCATTTCCTAAGAACCAACTTCATATAAAAACTTGCATTTCTACATTCTTTCAGAGGGAAGAAACAAAAATTCAGACACTCAGCCAGGAGCAGGTATGACTTAGGGTTGCTCAGGGTTGCTGCTTTGCAAGAACATGAAGGTAGGGCTGAAGTTGTCATCAGCCGTAGCTGTGTACTGTCAACAAAAAGAGGTGGTGCCATGGTTGCACGCTCTCAAAACATTTCTCTCTCCACCAGTATCAGCTCTTCTCTGAACAGCCTCAGCAGCTTACTTCAGCTGAGACTGAAACCACAAGTTATGTCATTATTACCTTTTCCTTCCATTGGATGGTGACTGTATGGCCATTTCTGCCCTTATCTCCTCTTTTAGATAAAATGCTCCAAAATGCCATCACTGAGGTTCAGGGGTCATTGGTGACTTTAAAATCCTCTCCAATTGCCTTGGATCAAACCCAAATGAAATAAAAATCAATGTGAGAGTCAAGAGGTCAAGACACCCAAATGATGTGTCCAAGGCAAGCAGCTTGTTGGTTTCAGAGTGTTTCTGGTAGCCATCTGCTTGCTTGAATTTGAGGATATGACGCTTTTAGAAGTCAGAGAAAAAAATACAGTTGACCACAGTCTTCAGATATTTTACTTGATAACAGCAGTCTCTTTTTTTGTGCCCATTTTCTTACAGCCTCAAGAATGTCCTGTTTTGCAATCATACCATCATCAGGTGTTTATAGTGCTGAAATACTATGATGTGCAATTCGCTAATTTAAAAAAATCTTTTCGAAGCCTCTAAAAATTTTCTTCTCACCTCCCTTCACAAATGAGCAACATAATAGTGTGTGTTATTAAAACTTAATAGCCACTCATTTATTTGCATGGCTAATTATTGACCCTTTTTATCTAAAAAAGATACTTTTTTTCATGCTACTCCTATTTCAACTCTGTGGTCTCAGTCTTTGTCCTGTGTAACAAAGAAACTGATCCTTTTATGGATGGCGTTAACCAAGACACCAGTGACTGATCACATTTAAGAGCTAAATTCCCCTTTTATTCTCAAAGGTGGTCAGGATCAAAACACCAAGACACCAAAGCTGGAGAGAGAAACTTGAACTCCCAGTTTATCCTTCCTGTGAACAAATAAAGACAGATTCCCTTGCTGCCAATGTGACCCCTTTAATCAACAGCATGGTTGTTGCCCCGCGAATGGAGGCAGGCGCCCTGGATCCAAGACGACAGCACGGCGACCCAGCCTCTCCCGGGTCACTCGGGCCAAAGACTCACACTACACCACTATGGTGGATGGACGAAAATGGCGTTTATTATCTTGTCTTCTAGGTTTAAATAGTGAGGGGCTTTACTACGTCAGGAAAAGGGGACTGTGGGATAGCTGGAGTTAGTAAGGAGTGGAAAACTACTGGGTTTTAGGAGGAGGCACATGCATACTTCGGGTGATTGCTTATCTCTTGGGAGGGTTAGGGTTAGGGAGAAGTTTCGGCTCTGCTATTGCCTTCCCGTCACATC
>JACAXG010000516.1:0-86134 GCA_018881555.1 Amblyornis subalaris
TTTTTTTTTTTTTTTGTAATGGAAAGCTTCTTTCAGCTTAAATTTCCTTTTTTATTGTTTTGGTTTGGTTTGTTTTTCTTTCTAAAATTTTCATACATAAAATATATTTGTATTGCACTACATTTCAGCTTGGTTGTCTAAAACCAAGAATCTGGAAATCACTGAACAGTGTACAAGTAAATTATTAAATTGCCTCATTGCTAATAGCAGATCCATTATGAACACATTTTATTCGCTTTCTGTATTAAAAAAACTATATCAGGAACTAGGGGTATCCAAACTGTGGTCAGTCATGGACACCCCAATTTGTGATCCATCAGGTTGCAACCTCCCCTGCCATTGCTCTGTCCTTTCCCCCTCATAGGAGAATATTGGTGCAGTCATTCCCACCCATATTACAGCTACATGGTGGGAGCTGTTGTCAGTCTCTTAACTATGTGACTAGATATATATTTTCTATCATTTATGCTGTTTATATATATATATATATATATGTGAAAATAATGTTATAATACATTCAATTATCTTACATATTTAAGTACATTAATTTAGTGTTAGCATATTTTAACTGTCATGTTAAATAACCCCCTTAATTCTTAATGCAGGTGTCTAGGAATTACATGCTCAATGTTTCCAGTTTTTCCTGTGTTTAGTTACAGCTGGCATATGAAATTAACGAGAACAGTTAAGCTTTGCCATTTTCCCTTAAGACTTGCATTATGTCTGGTCCAGTCTCTGTTGTAACAAAGCAGTTCATCAGAGCAACTCCTATGACAGAATGGTGTAATTTTATCTGGTATACAATCTGTGGGCAAAGAAGTTATAAAACGTAGTGAAACACATTAAAGTCTTTATTTGAAACAGGTAAATACTGGTAACTTCAGATCTGGTTCTGAATCCCTCCTGCGTGCCATGGGCATTACTCCTGGAAGGTTTTGCAATCCTCTGGGCTGGTATCACACAGAGTAGTCTCCTTGGAGAACTGTACTTTGTTAAGGAAGCCTCCAGCTTAGCTGTTAGCTGTGTTGTCCTCACATGCAGCCTGGCTGAAAAAAAGGACTGTAGCAGCTCTAGTGACAGCTGCAGTGGCGTGGCTTTGTTGCATTTAATGGGTGCACATACAGAGCTTGTTCCAAGCAGACCTTTGCAAAAACAAGGATCTTTAAATTACAAGATTGTGGGATTACAGTACTCTCTGTATCTTGCTGTCTTTTGACAACATTATTTCATGAAACTTCACAGAAATCCAAAAATAAATTTATAGGAAAACCTGCTATGAGTTGGGAGTTTTGATTGGAGCATGACTTACCTAAACTGACAGGTGTCTTTCAGAGGGTTCTGAGCTTGCCTTTTCTGCTAGAAAAGCAGAGAAATTAATAGTGGGTTGAATGTGTATTAATGTGGCATGTAATACATTCTTTGTGACAGAAGAATGTAAATGTTTAGAGATTAAATAAAATATTAAAGATTGGGTGAAGGGATGCAGCTGGATTAAGTAAACTGACTAGAAAAAGACCTCTTTTAGGTAAATACAGTATTTTTCACCTCTGAAAGGAAAAACCCCAACACTGCTAAAGCACTGGATAAATAATCTTGACTTCAAATTGAAAGGCTTTAAAGTATCTCAAAAATATAAAGTAGTCAATTAAAATTTGATGGGGGGTTTTAGGTAGAAATTATTCTTGTATATGCATGATTAAATATCCTTTCAGTTAGAAAATGGAAAAGTAAACCTCATAAAGATTTGGGCTACCCATGACATGGTCAATATATCTTCTCTAACACTGTTATGAGAGTTCTGCAATGTTAGACAAAAATCCCAGCAACAAAGTGAAAATACAAGTGGAAGATTTGAACCACAGCTCACATAGAAAGAAATTAAGTTTGTCGTTGCAGATTATAAGAACCCACAAAGATAAAGTACAGAATGAGATATGGCACACATGATCGCTTTGATATCACTTTCATTCTTTCTTCATAAAATAAGACCTAGGGCTTCCCTGATGTTCAGAGATGAAAATATTTCATGGCATTTCTTTTTGAAGGCTCAAAAATTAAGGTTAAAGGAAATTGAGACATTAATTTGTGAAAAATGATGTACAATTTTTTGTTGTGCTGTTTCTGTTGGCAATTTCTTGCACACAAGAAATTGATAAACTTCAAAATGTATTTTTAAGAGGAAAATAAAATGGTAAAAGTAGTATCAGATGGAAGAACATATAAGAAAAAAGGTAAAAATATCATTCAGAAATACACTTATGTAGATATATGAGAATGAGGACGATGAGGTTGCATTGACCCTGATATAAAAAAAATAAAAATTATTTCGTGTGGTTTTATTAGACTTATAGAAATCTTTATTTTTCTGTAGTAATGATGGTGGTGAAGGAATATTGGATGAATCTTTGAAACTTAAGTATTTATAAGTGTATCATTTAAATATGGACTATAAAATCTGTGGAATACATACAGCATTTAATTTGATGAATTCTGATTGTAAAGCATATGCACAAAAATTACAATAGCTTGACATAAAATATGGGCTCCTTAATAAACATAGGATCTTAAAGACGATGATAAAACCACAACATTGTCAAAATGTCAGCCATCTACAAAGAAAAGTAAAATAAATCTGGTATACTTTCATTAGATTATACTTTAAAAATGGCTAAAGTTTTGAGGGGTTTTATTGGTTCATAAAATTAATAAAAGGAAGAGCATGTTTGCTTTATTTTATTTTGATTTAGGAGCTTATATTGATCAAATAGCTATTAAGATGAAAAACAGTGGTAAAAATAAACCTCAAAAACATCCTTCAATTCACAGAGAAAGAAAAACGTATAACATCCTCCTTCACAGTTGGTTTTGGAATATCTTCAGGTGTTGCTGTCTGCCAACATGAATAGTTAAGATCTTGACAGCTTAAACCATGAAGCATGGAAAAATTAGAGTAAGCAAAACTTGAGTGAACTTGAGAAAACAGTGTTTATCATAGACACACTTGTCAGCTCCAGTCAGTTGTTTTCCCTCATATGTTTTGAATTGATATTCATTTCATTATGACAAAATATGTGGATTGATGTAAACAGCCTGGATTTTGCACTGTGTTCCATTTGTAAATCTTGGTGATGCTCTAGGCCTGATAGCTAGAAGCTCAACCAGTATGCAACATGGACGCAATAGTAAATGTTCAGCAGTACGAAATATAAAAAAGGAAACACAAAAAACCCCACCAGGTTTTAAGCAAGGATAGGTATATATATGGTGATGCTCAGTGTATCTGGTCGTTGTAAAGGAATTGAAAATGCTTACGTATTTTTGGTGCCACTGTGATCCAGTTCCAAGCAAGGAAAAAATGGACTTTTGCACAGAATAGGGTGGCTTAGTGAGTAGACTGCCTTGAGCCTAGGTGGTTTTTAGTCTTCTCTTAGGAAAGTTCTCTTAATGCTAAACTGCTGTGAAAGATTGAAGTTAAACCCTYCTTTTGTATTTTCTTAGCTGAGTGTTGTAAAGTAACTTCACCAAGCCCCGACATGCTGGGTACATCTCTAAAGGGCTTAACTGCATAGTGTTTAGATCCTAAACAGCTTTAGGCTGATGCCAAGGGAGATAATAAGCTCAAAAAAGGCAGTGATATGACTTGAAGTGCTTAAGGACGTAACCCTCCTACACGAAGCTGCAATGGACACAGCTGAAATACCAGAAATTCTGTTTAAGGAGATTCTTTCCTGTGAGGGCTGTCAAACACTGGTATGGCTTGACCAGGGAATTTGTGGAGTCTCCATCTTTGCAGACAGTCGAAACCCCACCGGACAAAGCCTTCAGTAACCTGTTGTAGCTTCAGCAATCCTATTTGTGCAGGATGTTGGGGTAGATGATCTCCGGGGCCGCCTCCCTGTCTCAGCCACCCTGTGCTTCCAGTTTTTGTGTTGCCTTGTGCTCCTAGAGTACACACAATTGCAAATTTAACCATATATAGAGAAAAGAGTAAGAGACACTTTCTAACAAGAATTTCAGATTGACACAGTGCAATGCAAGGTTGCGTTAAAGGTGAATCCATCACATCCTCGATACATTTTAATCAATGTATTTATTCAGAGAGAAATTCTGTAAATTAGAAAAGAAAAAAAAGGTACAAGAAGAAAGACTATAGAACCTTACTCATATTTAGAGTACAGGATTTCAATTAAAAAAACCCTCAAGAAACATACTGAAAATTTATCCTCAGAAACTAAAGGATGCAGTAACGTTATTTTAGAAGTGTGTTAATTTCCAGAATGAGTATTGTTGAAGAATTGGAACAAGTTCAATATTTTTATAGCACATTCATATCTAGACCAGGTAAATATACAAGATTCTTCAATACTGCTTTAGATTTTGAGAGTTTTTTCATAAACAGAGCAAACAAGAGACATAGATTTGCAATACTGTTTGTGCATCAGTAGCTTTAACAAGTGAATTATTTCATTAAACACAAAGAGCTACGGAAAACAAACTGAAATTAGATTCACTATTTATCATTGCATAGCACCGCATTCCACTTTTCTCCAAATATTGATGAGGAAAATTAAAGGGCTCTAAATCTAAATACTGTGTGTTAGCCACAGTAATATGCAGCTCTCTAGTCCTGTACTGCATGTGCAGCTGAGGGATAAAATGGTATAATAAATGAACAGGATTTTCTGCCCTCTGCAAACAGGTTTTTAAGCTATTGCCAGGCAGCAATTAATATTTTGCTTTGAACATGTCTGTGACTTTTTAAAGTTATATGTTTATGTGTGTGCATGGATACTCCAAATAAACAAAGATGACATCATTGTTTCTGACATACAGAGGAGCCTGGATGTACTCAGCACTAAATAGATACTGTAACGTAAAAAAATTTTCTCTTCTTTTAGGTTTAAATATGCTATTGAACAGAAAAAATGAAGACTTGGGTTTAAGTATATGAAATTTAAGATGTCTAGTGCTCATTTCAGTGTGGTAAAACCAGTTATTTTTCTGGTTGTGAATTTTGGTATAGTGTGTAATTCTCTGAATCAAAGGAAGTACTCCTTGGAGAAAATGTTAAACATTCCAAAGAAGTATCCATTATAAGTGAAAAAAAAAAAAAATCTAAATCAATCTTGTAATAGAGAAAATGTTTACATGAAATTTTGTATTCTAGAAACTAAACTACTGCTCAAAATAATTTGGCTATTTATAACAGCTACATGTCCCTGTAAGTATAAGCAGAGTCCAGCAAATAGATTTCCTCAAAAGTTTTGTGTCAAAAAATAAAAAATGAAGATATACTGTATGGCCCACTTTTTGTGCTACACAAATGTTTCAGGGTAGAGGATTGTAGATGTTGTAGGATAGAGGATTGCTGCTCACCAAGCAGGGCTGCTTTTCAGTTAAGTTTGTCATGTATCTCCACAAAAGATGGCCTGTGCATACCAAGGGGCACTTCAGGAGGACTTATATCAGCCAGCACTGGTAGTTCAGACAGCAAGCGGGAGGATAAACTTGCCTATTCCCAGATCTTTGACACCAAGTGGAGAGATGGACATAGTGAGCACAGGCTGCTTAGTTGCACTCTGCAGTGTTGATGCTGCTGGCACTGGAGAATTGGAGACCTGAACACTACTTCAAGGAGAAACAGAAGGAAAAATTGGAGCTTTTACTGCTTTTGTGGAGAGGAAGAAACTTTCAAAACAAATGTAGCATTACGTTTTCTTCAATCAGCCTATTTTCTTCAGCTGGCTCTTGCCTCTGGGTCTCAGAATACAGAAACAGTTGCGCTCTGTAACATCTTGCTTTATGCTTTAAGAGCTTTAATCTTTCTGCTGATACTTAATATTTTATAATCAACGTTAACTTCAGTGTGAGAAATACTAACCGTTAAAATGTGTGGGGCAACAGAGATTAGAAAGCTGGAGAAACAGCAAAAAGAGGAACAAAGCACTGGAGAACGGCTCAAAGGCCACAAAGAAAGCATCACAGCACCTTGCTTTTAATGTTGCCAGGTGCTCTGTTTTAGACTATGTTCTCCCGGCAAGAAATGTATATTGTTATTCAAGAGGTATACCTTGTAAAAGAAAAAACTGAATCCTATGTTCTAAATAGCACAAACAGCAAGTTATATAATGAATTCTGCTTAAATTATACAGGTATAAAACCACTTCAGTCAGAGTGAGAAAATAAGGCCCTCATACAATAGAAAGGTCAATTTTTAATGACTCCTGTCACCGGAGTTGCTTTTCAGGATTGACAGGTCTGAGAGACACGGTATTCTGTCTGCAACCTTGTCAGACAAAACCACTGAAACGAAGGAAAACACTATTAATGGAATACTAATGTTTTATTTGTCCAAATGAACTTCATGTTTCCTTAAAACTTGTGAACTTGTGTGGCAGTTTGCTGTTCAATGTCCAGTAGCATTCATATCACCAACTATATACTTCTCTCTTCCTATCTAACTGAAGGAAGTTAGACTTTTTTTAAAATAGATTGTTTGTGATTGATAGCATCAAAAACATCTTCGCAGATGCTTTTGAAAGCTTCCAAAGCTGCTTCTGCTTTTGTGACTGAACTGAATGCAATTCCAAAGAGCTAACAATGATGATGCTTGGTGGCATCTCCTAGTTAAAAATTTTTTTGGCACTCTCAACTGTCTCTTGTAGAAAAAATGGGTTGAATGTTAGCTAACTGGTTATAAACTACACCAAGGATTAGTAGGCATAAGAAACAAAAATATTTCAATCTTGAAGAACCTTAATTGTGGTATTTAATTGCTTCACCTTTCAAAAGCTGGTATTTTGAGAACTATAAGTTCTTAATGCATTTCTTTATTTACCTTTGGTTTTGAGAAAGATTTTTTTTTTTTTGGTTATTACACAAGCTATTCCTCCCTGTGTTTTTTATAGTATTCTGTAGAGTATTTTCCATGAGCATTGTAACTACAGTGTGTACACAGAAACAAAATATTAGAGGAGGAAAGAAGGAAGGAATAAATTATGTGTCAATACTACACTAACTTTGGCTCCAATTATTTTGGAAACTTCTGCACATCCATTTTATGATATATAGTTATACGGCTATGCTTAGTATTTGTTAAGTACCACAGAAGGCTAGAAACTCTACAAGGTGAAAAATGAATGCCAGTTTTGTCCTGTCTGACAAACAGTAGAGTCAGCTTGGTTGTTGAGTGTAATTATAGAATCATTCTTTCTACATGGCTTCTTTCTTTCTGTCAAAATTATAGAGGCTTTTAACAGGAGCTCGACTGAGGGTATTGTGTGAAATACAGATGAACTGTGTCAAATGAAGAGAAGTAAAGGAATTATCATTTCCACTCCAGAGCTTAAATTCCTGAACTAACAAAGAATTGTCAGATTATGTCATCACRTGGTATAGATCTAATATGTAAATTCTATTTTAAGAGAGAACAGTGGAGAAGACTCCAGTGAGTTGTCTGTCATTAGTAATTTTGGATTAATTGATTCTCTGATCTTTATTTTGATCGTGATTCTGAACCACCATTACAGCAGTGATTGCAAAAAAGCTTACTGTGAGTTTGATATTTGCTGAAATGTATATATATATATATATAAAAAAGTATTTACTCTCACCGAGTATATTTTTAGATTAAAATAAAGAACATATTCATATCCTAATTTCTTTATATCTTTAATGCTAATGGGTTATAGAAAGGGATTTTAGCATATTTACTATCATATCCCTTATAATTACAGAAACAATTGTCTTTAAAATAATTGCATAGTATAGGAGTCATCAAATTAATCCTGACATATAGGTATTTTCCACTATTGTAAGGAAATTTTTTGATTACAGGTAGTCAGTTGGAATTCAGAAAAAATAACCTGATATACCTGTTTCTCATGTTATATTAATAATTATTTAAGATTTCAGGGCACAGACAGACCTAAATACTACCTAAAGTTCTATGATACATTATCTCTTGAATTCAAACCTGAACTGCTTACAAATACAATAAAAAGATTATTGTAATTGTTGCTTAAAACCAGAGTAAAATTATTTCATATACYTTTGATTTTTTTTTTTTAAACTGAAACTATTTTCATATGTAGTTGCTCATCGTTTTCTTATCATATTAATTTCACCATCAGACTTAGACTCTTAAGTTGCTGACTTCTGTAAGCATTCGCAGGATATAGTATTGTTATGAGTTAAGGTCATACCTCTTGGTGAAATCTTGTAATGAATAGTTGCAGAAGGATCTTTTATGACCATTTCAGATCATGCCATACTCCTTCCCTCCTTCCCTCCTTCCCTCCTTCCTTCCCATAGCCTCCCTTGTACTCATCCCAGACAAAAATGCAACCCATGAGGACAACTCATACCATCCTGGAAAAGGTCAGATGACTCAGCCTCTACCATTTGTCTATATCCTGCCTCTAACTGTGGAAGAGGGTTAGCAGATAGATTTTAAAGATGCTTATCAAAAATATAAACTTACACATGGTAATGTAATTTATTTCAAATCCATTGAATGCTATCCCAGTGCATAGAAATCTAAATGACTGAACAAATAGGTTAAATAAGCAGTTTGGACTGTGAGGAATATTACAAGTGAATGAGCTTCAGGTCATGCAGAAAAGTGATGAAAACAATTTCTAATAGTCAGATTGATATAGTACTTTTGTATATAAGTTGGTGGTTTAAACAATGCTTAAAATGTGACCACCCTGCTATTGCAAGGTTCTCTCATGCCAGTATCAAAGCCTTCTTCATTGGTTTGTTAGAACAGCTTGAGGGGTTACAAATCTGCCAAAGGCTACTTTGTGCAAAACTTATTTACACAGGTAAGAACTTTCTCACATGAGCTGTTTCACTGATGTCACAGGAATTCTTCACACAAACATATTCCATCGTGCAAAATTTTATTTTCCAGTCTTCGAGTGAAAAACCAGGTTGATTTAGTGAAGTGAATGCATCAGTTCTTGGCAGTTTGATGATGGTAATATAAATTCCTCTAGACTGTGATTAGCTCCTGATACTTTCTTAGTGTAGGATACAGTAGAGATCAGAATCCATATGTTTTTCCTTTTGCACAGTGTTAACTCAGGTAAGTAATCCACACAAGAAATTTCCAAGGTAGTTCTGAAATCAAACCACGACAGGATGGTATTGATGTCCTAATGGTTCCTTTCTTAATATTTGAAGATCACAAGTTTCTTGAAAAATACTTTATGTTTGTAATATTGTTCCTTTTTTTAGAGACTAGGGCTAGAGACTGGGTGTCCCATGGCATAACACCTACAGCACCTGATGTTATATTTTACATATGCTATCGTTCCTGCCAAGCAGGCAGTGTTGGAAATCATAATGCTGTCCTGCTATCAGGCGGGAGGATCTCGGTTCAGCAAACCAATAAATGTTCTCTTTATTTGGAGATGACACCACTGAATTAAAAGAGATGAAGACTAAATTGCTAAAATAGACAGTAATATATATACACATTTAGTTATTAACTGAGAACAGATGCATGTTTTCCTTGCCACATCATAGTTATAGTTTAGTGAGATTATTGTAAAGAAACTTATGCCATGATTTGATAATTTCATACAGCTAACCCTTTTCCACCTAAAGTTTGGGGATGGTTGGCACTATCCTTAGAGTGATTTAATTCAATATATGGGGTGAGTCTTAAGCACTCATTTAAAGACACCTATATTTGCTATAAAAGGAGTATAACTGTGAGCCCAYTGAATATGGTGATAGTTTCAATAATAGTGAAATGTAGGAGTGACTGAATTTCAAAACCGATTCTCAGTGTTTGAAATAGTGGTGATTTATTTGCAATAGCAGACATGTGGCAATCTGCACTCAGTTTGAGGGTGGGAGGGAGATATCAAATCTTCCCACTTTTTTATTTTAACACAGATATAATACTAAGTTAAAGAACTATGATKAAGATTATATTGAAGATTAAGAATATAATGGAGATGAACTATTAAACGTTATTTTTTCTCTTAGAGGAGATTATTGTTCTGAGGTACAGAATACCTCATTCCATACTTTGTCTGGACAATTAAAAATAGATCCTGTAGCATAATTTATCTTTTTAAGCCTTGGAAAGAATCCAGAACCAAAATCAGTTTACTTCTGTTTCAACTGATGCTGTGACCCATCAATTCAAGGTCCAATCATGCAAAGATTTTCAGAGTTTTTGCTGCCCATTGCAATCAGGTTATGCAAAAGCTTTTGCCTTCTGGAGTTTTTTTTTCTGCTGCACAACGTGGCTTCATTTTCATTCATATGGAACTGAGATTGACTTTGTACCTGGACTTAGAACTATTTATTTTGCACTTCATGTCTTGTTTGTGTTTTTTTTTTCTTAGATTAGTGGTAAATTAGGGCATGAATTTGCTATTATAATTGGTTGATTTTGAAATTGCAGAATTTACTTATTTTTCCCCCCAGTTATTATCCAAAGTGTAGCCTGGTATTTAAACAGTTAATTTGAAAAATTATGTTGTCGATGCACAAAGAAAGATAAAAAAGTACATACAATGCAAAAAAACTTTTCAGATTTTTGTTCAATTTTTTTATTTTTTTAGGAATATTTAGGTGTGGTAGTTGTATTTACTGACAATGAAAGGTTGCTCATACTAATGGTGACTCACAGCATTTTGCTGAGTCTCTGTGATTAGCAAAATACAATAACGGTACAAAATTACTGTAATTTGGGGCTTGGATCTATGACACGACTCCACTTTTCTGTTTGCTTTTCTTTGGGGCTGAAAAGGTTAGATTTCTATAAATAGTACATGATCCGATAATCTGTAGAATTGTCTGTCCTTTGCTTTTGAGAGTCTGTGACATTTTCTTTTGATGATACCAGGTTTAGTGGCTTTAGAGAAGTAAAATCGTGCTGGAAGGAAATGGTACCCAGGCTGATTTCAGCTTCATTCCCGTTTTTCTGTTAATACTTGTAAATTTTTTTATATCATCATTTCCAAGAGGCAGTTTCCAGAGGGTATATTGTTGCAGAGGTTGGGGGGAAATGCTAAATATGACTGCACCATACTGTACAATGTGGAAAACAGCATGTTCCATTGTGAAGCCTATACTTACTGCAAAGCACAGGCAGTAAAGATGCTAATAAATGCTCTAAAGTGTGTTCCCAGTTCCCATGTGTACTAGCATATCAAATACCAATCCATTTTGACTGATATAGACAGTTTGGCAGACAGCAAGATGCTCACACTTGGCAAACTTCTAAACCCATGTTTAGGCATAAAAGTTCTAGTGAAATAATTTTCAGTGCTTTTGAACCTTGGCAGCTGCTTTTGGCTTGGAGATAATTTTTAGTTATTCACTGTTGCTGGAATCATTAGTGATGGTAAATGGCAGTGAGTGGGTTGTTTCAATTGTAATTTTTTAAAGGGAAAAAAAAAAAGGAAATATGAGAATTTGATCGTGACTTGGAATCGTTGCAATCTTATTTGTCTATTCTAAAAATAACTGTTGCCATGAATAAATGAAAGATTTTACCATGTTAACATCTGGGCAGAAAGTCAGGAGGAGCATTTACTTCAATTCATTTACATACAGAAGAATAATTTTCATTGTAGGCACAGTGATGATTAAGGGAAGATTAATGCATTGATAGTTAAAGGTCACCTATCAGAGTATGCTAATCCTCCATATTAGAAATATCTAATGTTCCAGGTAATCCACTATCCTGGAATGGCTTGAGGGCAAACATCATGGAAGAAAAACAAGGCCAAAGTTAGGTTATTTCAAAAAGAGTGTGTTTTTAGATAGAACCCCAAGAAAATGTCAACATTTTATCCCTCTTGATTTCACTTTCTCCATGTTTTATGTAGGAAGGCCTCTATAATCAGTGTCCTTCAGAAAGTAACTGAAGCAGGAATGCCTCTCATTCTACATCTGAGTTCCTTTACAGGACTTGTACACCGAGGTTCTTTTCTTTTTAACCAGTGTCCTTTGCTGTGCATACTTTGAAAAAAATATTCTAGACAAATATCGAATGCTAGTGGAAAATGGCACTTGTTTTAAAATATCATTACTATAATTTCTTTGACTTTAGAAAGCAAGTTCTTCCACTCTGATTACATTTCTGGTATGTGCTGTTTATGATGACTTCTCTATATTTATCTACTTCTAAGACAATTTGGCATAACTCTTTTTTGCATCTCATTTATTAATAACAATTAAAAATTGCAGGTGGCTAAAGTCTGGTATGAAGGCTGAAGGGAAATTTCCCATTACCTGTATGAATAAGAGTCAAAAAGGCCTTGATTGTCCCATATCTTGTCTTTTAATTTCAGCCGGGATCTCGAGAGATCAGCAGAAACAAAACTGTTTCTTTGCCATTGAGCAGAATCTGGTGACTTTTTCTGTTATTCTTAGAATATACATAATTAATTTTAACATCACCTTGCCTCATCCTGATAACAAGTTTAGAAGATTAAAGCAGTACTTCATAGTACCACTAATTTTCTTTAATTTATTTCATTAAATGAGTGTGAATAATAGAATTTGCAGCAGTGTCTCACTGTAGCAGGTGATGTGTGTTTATTTTTATAAAAATGCAAATATACTAAATAGATAATATTTTAACCAGCATGTTTAAATAAAGTAATTTAAATAATGAAATTATATTTCCCTAATKAAGAAATGACAACAATTAAGTGTTTTGGCAAGATTTCTATCTCTCACTGCATTTTCTACTAGACAAGAAGCTCTTGTTTCTGAATTATTTTCTCTTCTTTTTTTTGGGTAGCATCAGAAAGTCACAAAATTTTTGATTTACTATTACCAGTAAAATCAACAGGAGTTTTTTAAAATTTAACTCACTTAAAGAAGTGACTTCCTTTCTAATTAATATGATTATCATTAAAATTGAATTCAGACACTTCCATACTGAGTTGGGCTTTACTACTAGACTCATTCCATTAAAAGCACCACCTTTGCCTAAAGGTAACTACCATTATTTATCTAGTACTATGCATGCTTTGCTGTTTTCTATTTTGAAGAACAGAGTATTTGCTCCATACTTTTTTATGGCTTTCTGACTGAAATCCATAACTCCATAGGAAGCAAGAAGTAAGGAAAAAACTTCATACTCATACAAACATGGATGTTGTAATTAATTTTGAATGATGACTATAATGGCTCCCAAATCAGCTGGATTAAAGGAGCAGCTTCATCCAGTGTCAATGCTTATAAGCACTTACTGGAACATGTCTTCCATTACTCACCCCATGGGAAAATACACATAACTGATGGAATGAACTATATGCTTCCTCACATTCCACAGCAGAGGCTGTACATCAAAAAACACTGATTGTTGAGTGTGTATTTATATTTTCTAATTTCATTGCCCAAGCAGGATGAAGTGGAAATAAATAAATAGTTTAGATAGTGAGGCGTAAAGCATATTTTAATAAACCCAATGATAGGGATGCAAGGAGCTTTTATTTGTTCTAATTATTTCCACAGCTCTTTAGCTGATGCATAAAAATAACCAGTCTTCTAGGAACTTTCTGAAAATTTATTAATTTTGTTGTAAGTGTGTAATTATTTTTGCCAGTGAATATCATTTCTGATCAGTCAGATCCCAGAGACTGGAAGTATGACTGTCCTATCTTTCATGAACGTATTTTATGGACTTGTGAAAGTAGGCACAGTGATAACTGTGAAAAATGTTGGTGAACATTGCATAGAATAATTACTCCAAGTGTCCTACATAAATTCTGCTTACATATGTTGCAATAGTATGCCATTTTTCATTGATTCCCCTTCAAAATTCACTACTCCCTCTGAATCTCCAACATAGCTATTTTTTCTCCATCTTGTAGATGAAATAGATCTGCTGAAGCTATATTACGCAAAGGATAATAGAAAAGGAAAACTACTGTGTCTATGAATCAATTAATATTAACAATACATGAGATTTGTGTGAATTAGCAGTATAATACACATAACATTAAAAATGCATACTAGGGATGCAGATGCCTATTATACGAAAAAACACACCCCCTCCTAACAAAATTGGAAGGTAGCTTCCTTTATTCAAATATGTCTTTTGTTTATAGCTTTTTTGGTACAGAATTCCCCACGGTGCTTCATACTTAATCAAAAACTGTAATCTTTGTGGCCAACTGTTTTGTAGGTATTGTTCAACACCTTCAGTTTAGTTTGTATACTTCTCCTACCTGAAGATATAGCAGTTCTGTAACTTATAAATCAATTGGGAGAGAACCTTGTCACAACAAAGAATGCTGTGCTTTCAAATTCTACATACTGTGAGGCAAATACTACTAATTTTTCAAGCAGTTCAAAAGGCAAGAAGATAACCGTCATTTTTCCCCATCAAACATTTCTGATGCAGCTAGAATTCATGCAGCACTTTATCTAAACAGGCCGCTTTGACCATGGCAATGGTTGAGACTGAGCTGCACCCGTGTCAAGTAAGATTAGTCCACATTTCCTGTATGAAATCTCTCTGCATATATAGTACAAGAGTTTTTGACTCTTGGTGTCTCTGTGGTACATTACCCTCTTTAAGTGTGATGCATAGCTAGTTGTTCTTTCTCTTGTATTTTTTCCAGCTGGAGATTATTCTTACATGTGATACTTTGTACTTTTCTTTATTGAATTGCACCTTTTTTTTTTTCTTTTGGATTACTTTTTCAATTTGTCAAGGTTACTTTCAATTCAAATCCTATTCACTAAAGTGCTTGCAGACGCTTTCACCTTAGTATTGTCTGCAAATTTAATAAATGTACTCTCTATTCCATCATCCAGGTCCTTAATGAAAATATTGAATAATACTGGATCCAGGACAGGCCCTGTGAAATCCTACTCAGTATTTCCTTCCAGCTTGACAGCCGGTAACTGCTCTAATTATAGCTTCACATTTATGGTGCACTGCAGTTACAATAGTGTAATCCAGATTACTTAATTCTTAGTTTATTTATGAGTATGGTACATAACAATGGCAAATGTTTTGAAGGAATTAACATGTATCTACTCCTTCTACCTATGAGTAAGGCCTAGTCACAGGGAGAAAGTAGACAGGATTGATGTTTTCTCTTGCCAAGTGGATATCTGCTCTAGATTGCTTGTAGTCTTTACCCAAAGAGAACTATTCCATCATTTCTGTGAGAATTGAACTTAGACTGATTAATTTGTTATTCTCTGGATTCTCCTATTCTATTTTTTCAAATTTAAGCACAGCTGTTTGCATCTTTTGATCCTATTGTCCTCCATATTCTCAGAGGAAAGATAAATGCTAAGCTTATTATTATTAAGTTCATTCCTGTATTGGTTTCAGTAGCCTGTAGCTTGCTAATTACTCAGTTGAGCCATCCCTTTTGAGTAAAAACRGAAACCAAAAATCTCCAGCAATAAGTTGGTAGTTTCCCTTTTTTCCTACTCAGTTTTTGACAAGTTCTTATTATACTGTATAATTTCTACAGATAAGTTTTTACTATGCATCCTTATGCTTAACTGTGTAAAACCTCTCCTTTTTTGTTTGTTTTTTTTGCAATTCCTTGTAATACGTTTTTCACTTTACAGCCATGACTAATATATTGTCACCAGCAACTTTATCATCTTACTGCTGAGCCTTTTATGAAAATGCTCAACAGTATCTCTGTGGACTTCTGCTGGCAACCACTCCATGACCTTTTGCCTTAAATAGTGTTTCCACATATTTGGGATATCCCTCAGTTCTCACTTTTACTTATATGAATTATTTTCCACTCTTTGTAAAACTCCTTGAATTTTTGAACATGTTTTATTTACTCAACCCCACCACACTTCCTAATTTCAGGTTTTTTTTAAATTGTTCATATTGTTCTTTCATATGATGATCTTTGATGACCAGAGGGCTGGAGCACCTCTCCTATGAAGACAGCCTGAGAGAGTTTGGGTTTCTCAGCCTGCAAAAGAGAAGGTTCTATGTTAGAACAGCCTCACAGTACCTGAAGGTTCTCATGGAGAGGGATTTGAAAAGGGCATGTAGCAATAGAACAAGGAGGAATGGCCTTAAGATGAAGGAAAGTAGGTTTAGATTAGATTTTAAGATGAAATTCTTTACTGTGAGCGTGGTGAGGCACTGGAACAGGAGTTGTGCCCACAGTTGCGGATGCCCCATCCCTGGCAGTGTTCAAGGCCAGGTTGGATGGGGCTTTGAGCAGCCTGGTCTGGTGGAAGGTGTCTCTGCCAATGGAAGATAAATTGGAAATAAATGATCTTTAAGGTCCCTTCCAACCAAAACCATTCTATGACTCCATGATTCAATGATATTAGAAGCTTTTAAGAAGCTTCTAAAACTTCTGTCCTCTTGTATTAAAATAAAAATTAGTATTTTATTCTAGTGATATGCCCACAAGTACTGAGTAGACCAGTGGTTGGGGTATAAATAAAAGATTTCAGGTTTAGTGTTATCTGACTGTGAAGTACTTGAGGCATTCCTGGCATAGCCCCAGGAGGGTTGTGGAGCATGACTCAATGGCACCCTGTAAAATACGGGGAAATATGCAGTAAGAATTTACCTAAATCTGTTCATGTTCTAGGAGATGGTAAAACCTGTATGAAGTTTAGTAGGAACAAAATTAAATAATTTTGAGTGCCAAAGTATGTATTAACAAATGCGTTTGCAAATTATACTTTGTTTTCATCATTCAGAGAACAGGAAATACAATTTAATTTAAGAGCTCTTATCTTCAGCCACTAAATGATAGATCTTGATTAAAACAACTTGCAATAAATTAAAAATTTTAYGGTTTCTAGAAAATATAGCAAGGAGTGGGGGAAAAAAAACCACCTTGAAATCTCAGTCTAAGTTTAGAGCTTGTGAAAATACACTGGAACTGCAGTCTCTTAAGCATTAGACACTCTACTTCAGGTTTAAAAGCAAAACAGTCCAAGAAAATGTCAAAAGAGATTTTCTTGATAAGCATTCTCAAAAAAGTTTTATTTCATTGGCGTATGATACAGCAATTTCTGATGGAACAAAAAATTCATGCTGAAAGAGTATATGATGTAATTAATTATTGTAAGGCAAAGAAATATTTCAATTTTACAGTAGTTTACCAAATCAAGTTTAATCAGAAGAGGTAAGGACCTGAAGTTGTATATGATGTCTTAGCTATCCAAAGGCATCTTTTCGTTTTGAACATTGGGATGAATGGAACCTGAATTTTGTTAGGCTAAATCTATGAAACAAGACTTGTTGATTAAAAGGATGGATCTTTGAACTTATTAGAAACATTAAATTGCTTTTTAGGAAGCTGTTTTATCTTAGCTTTAGCCTCAGGCAGAGTAAACTATTATACTTGGGTGTTGCTGGAAGCAATGGTTTCTTGGTTTCTTCACAGATGGTCAGCTGCTATTTTCTTTCTTTTGCTTTATGTTTCTTTTGATTCAAGTTAAAGAAATCTAGCTGCAACCATMTAGAAGGCACAAGATAACTATGAAATAAATGATTGTAGATAAAGTTCTCTGCTTTCATCTTAGCTTTTTGATTTATAAAAGTATTCAGAAATGCATCTAAAACAGTTATAAAAAAGATTAGAAGTCTCTTAAATTTTTTAGCTCTGACACATAGTTTTTATGATGTTTGGCATCATACAGAAACTGTCATCCTAAGTCTTTTAGGAAGTCTGAAGTAGTTCTGGAATTGTTAAAATGAGTAGACTTTTAACATCTGATTTACCTAGTTAAAATCAATCACAAAAGTAGTTTTCAGAACAAATAATTTTAAAGATGCGTGAAAAAATCATCTCTGATATTCTCAGATGAGATTTTGGAAAACATATTTGCCACCCAAGCTGTTTTCAGCTAAGTAATGAGTCACCCGTGAAAATAAAACTCCAATTACTTTGGCAGATTCCTCCTTTACAAATGCCTTATAGTAATGCCAAAATCTGTTCCACTGCTCTCAGGTTCAACTTTAGTCATGGAAATGATGTGAAATGATATCTATCAAAATTCTTTTCAGCAGAACATACACTCTGAGTAGTAATGCCTACAATCTACTTGTTTAGCAATAAATAAAGCGACAAAAAATGTAGTTCTGCTGATGAATTTTACTTCACTAAAGATAGTGTTTTGTCATTAATTTCCACATATTCAAGTTTAAAAAATAACTTTAAGTCTCAAAATATGTCCAAAAAAGTGCTGTGCAGAAAAATGTCATGTAGGCTACCATTAGGGAAATGCAAATATGGCAGTCTCACCCTTACTCTGTTGTAGCAAAATTCTTCAGAAACCTACAGGGATTTGTTTTACATTATTTTCCTTTATCTTTCTCTGGGGTCAAAAATTGATCTTAAGGGATTTTTGTACATTTCTTTGGCTATATATTTCATGTTTACATTTTAAAAGCTTTCTTGGGTAGCATCAGCTGGAAAAGCAAGGGAAAGGAAATCTTTAGTGGCACTAAAATTTTATTACAGTTAAGACTCTGTTAATGCAACCTAGCTTAACAAGTCCATGCAAACCAGTTTCCAGTTCTCATTTATAGGGGTTGTTTCCAGGCTAGTATTTGATTATATACATTCAAAATATGCAAGTACACAGACTTCACGTTTATATAAAATTAAAATCAAGGTTCTCAGCACACCTCTGAATTTATATATGATAATTTGTACATCCCAGCTATTCACAAGTGAGGATAGACCAGACTAGTGCAAAAAATGCTTCTCTCTCTTCACTTGGGAACGCAGCAAATCTCTTCCACAGCMCTGGATGCTGCTGTTCACACCCCAAAAGTGAGCCATACAGAGGCCATCTTCTGATACCTCTGGAGCTGCCTGCTCTGATTGTCAAGAGCTCCGGTTTTATAAGCTTTGTTTGCGCAGGCTTGGAGCATGTGGCTTTGCCCGTCTACAGTGGGAAACTGAAAACCCCTGGGTTTTCCTTTTGGGAAAAACTTTTTTTTTCAGCCTTTCGTCATTTTTCAGTCTTCCAGCACTGCGTAGTCATTTGAAATAAACAACAATACCAAATCTATTTCAATACAACATTAATAAGTATGTTATTTTTATCAGACGTGAGATGATTTTATGTTTGCTAAATAGCAGCTGTCATATTTAGTTCTGGGCCATAAAAAAATGAAGCCTAGATTCTGAAGCCAATATTTATGTGTGGAAAACTGGTATTGTAGCCAGTATTGTGGTGTTTGTCCTTCAAATAGAAATCAAATAGCACCATCAAAAAATCTGTTTACAGACAAGTGTATATTCTAARTGTTCTTTTCTTATTTTATACTGCCAATTCCGTATTCCTTTTCAAGTTGCAAACTAAAGTCCCAGAAGGCTTCTAGTATCTAGAAGATCTGTCCTTAAATGGGTTATGCTGAGCTTAAGTGGGTTATGCTAAGGAGAGACTTCTGCAGCAATTATGAACCAAGATTTAAAAGACTGAGAAGCTAAACATTGGCCGGCTGCTTTTTGCAGGTGAAGTATTAGTAATTGGATTTTGAATACATTATTTACACTTAATCCAGAAATTAGGTGGTTGTTAATTATGCATGTGCAGCTTTTCCCAGTTGTGGGTTTATTGCATTACATGTTTATAGACATTGAAACAGATTCTGGGCAGCCTCAGCTCAACTTGCCAGCACTGTTCTTGCAACTGAAATGTTGGAGAGTTGAGGCAAGGTTGAGAGGGAATGTGGGAGGAAGATAAGGAATAAATTAAAGGGTGGAAGGTAAATCTTGAACTGACACTGCTTTCACTACTCTGAGGCTTATTTGTTCTCTAAAGATCAGACCCTACAAATCGTGTTGAAACTGAATTTCCAGAGGAGCTTGTTTTAAGGAACAAGAATAAAATCCCAACTTTTTTGTTGTGTGTGTCCATGTCCCCTTACCCAAATTTTCAACACTTTTACTGTTTTAATTTCTAATCTGTCATCGATTTATTAAGCATATTGATTTCATTTTAAGAATAAATTAAGAAAAAGCTCCTGTGTACCTGTGTGTACATAGAAAAAATATCTTTTGAAACAACAACATAGCAGAACATGTTTTACTCCACCATGTAAAGCTTAATCTAAGAATAAATTTCTCATCATCCAGACTTCTGCTCAAGAAATTTATCCTGCCACCTACCTCACCATATGGAGCTTTAAGAGTGCTAAGTCACAGTAGCGTTTGTGATAGTGATGAACACGTGCCTGAGTCAGTGAAGACGCTGAACCTGTACACTCTTAGCACATATAATTTGAGCACTACTTTCTTTTGGAATCTATTTGCTGAAGTAGAGCTTTATACACTTTATATTTTCTCCAACACAGTGTCTTAATATAATTATTGTTCTGAGATTCAGACTGCCCTTTTTTGCAATCCACGGCTTGATTTTCTTTGTTGTTGCAAAATATATTAACTTTTCTATTTTAAGTACCCTGGAAGAAAATATTTCATGCCCTTTTTTGAGATGCTGTTATCGTTTATCTGACTGATCTTGCAAATTTACAGATGGGGATAAACACAGYTCTAATGGTAGAAAGGGATTTTATTTCACTACTTTAAAATTATACCTGTCTGTTTTTAAAATTATTAAAGAAACCCCAACCTGCAAACAACAAAGAACAATAATTTATAATTGCTGTAACTCATGTCTGAAATTTCTAATGGCTGATAACATTTTTTTCTGCCCTGTTTGCAAATATTCCTCATTATCCAAAGTGGGAGAAGAAGACAAAAAAAAAAATGCTATTCCATGACATATAAAACATCGGTTTGCAGTCTTTTTATTTAATATGGTTTGATCTTTTTCCTGCAGAAAATAGTATTTATTATTTATCATTTCAATAGCAAYTGTCAAAAACGTAACTGCAGAGCCATAGTTTTAGCCTGGCACATGGGGTATACTTTGCTTTTTTTTTGGCTATGAAAATCATAAAAGGGTTTGCTAATAAGAGGGTTTTCCACGTACAAGCCTGAATTTTCTCAATTGCAAAGAATATGACTATTTTTAGTCAAAATGTAATATTTTTTGCTCTTGCCCTTTTTTTTTATTGTCAAGCTATAATTCTTACAGATCAATAATATAATCCTAAAGCTATTATAGATGGTAGTATTATAATGGCAATGCTGATACCAAGAATATGCATTTCTTATGTCACTATTATTCATGTTCTGTATGGAAGTCAAGTAATTTTCCATTCCAGTGACATCCTCAAACATTTTGTAAAAATCTGTTAAATGCTTACTTGAAGCATGTAAAATGATGAAGAGTTACAGATCATTCTTATAAGAGTAAACCTTTATTATTTTCTTCTGTAACAGAACCCAGTTTTTAGTTCAGCTGGTAACATTTGAAAAATCTCTTGGCCAAGGAAGTATAAAGCGGAAAGGAATAAATTGTATGTAAATCATTAGGAAATATGTTTTAATAACATCAGTAAAGTAGACTTATCACAACAGAAATACAACKTCTCTCTGATATTTCCACGCTTTTTTCTGCTTCGGTTAGCTATTTAAACAAAGCTTTGCACTCTTGCAGCAAGCTCACCTTCAGAGAATAAACTTTCTCACTGAGCAGCAGAAATGTGTACATTTAGTTAAAATGAACTTTCCAGAAACATTCGAATGAATGGGGAGATTCTGAGCCAGTTTCTAGTAAAAGGCTTATCTAATGCCCCATGTGAATGCTCAGTGTATTGTTTTGATTAAAGCTTGAATGGAAAACTGCTGATCTGAGGTAGAACATGCTATCGAAGATGCAGACAAAGCCATTTTCAGCTGTATAAACTGCAAAAGTTTTAGTGGTAAAATAACGTAAATTATGTGCCATTCCTTGGGGGTACAATATGTGTTCAGACACCAAGCATATATGCATAATATTTCTACTAAATTTATTTGCAAATACACCTTATTTGTAAAGACTGAATTTAGCAGGCATATCAAGGGACATGCGGGATAGCATTAGAGAAACCATCATCTCTGACTTTTCTTCCGCATGTTTTCACTTCTACACTCTTGCATGATATACCAACTAGTTTAGTTTACTGTAACTTCACAGTGGTTCAGTTTCCTGTACTTTACACAGTTCTATCTGTTTTATAAGCAGCCTAGAGTACTAACTCCATCAATCTTGGTTATGACAGTGCAAGGCTGATTTATTTTGTTTTTTATAACTGCCCYCAAAAGTGCAGACTTGAAAAGCAAAATGACTTTGGTGAAAACACAGTCATTCAGGTGATGCAGACACCTGGAATGGTGTCAATGGAACTATAATATTATTAAAAGTGGGATTTTTTTAACAAGGTTACAGTTGATTTACTGTTATTTAGTGTTATACTTCATATGTAAATGCATTTCAAAGCTTTTAACTTTCAGATTAAAGGAAACTGAACCCAAAAGCAAGGACAGATTTTGAAATTATTCACCGCCCAGCTCAGACCTGTCAGGCAATCAGATTGTTCTGTTCTTCTCTTGATGTTCCACAGTTGTAAATGAATAGAAGATATGCAGAGCCACAGGTGGTAAGCATGTTTGGAATAAACAGTAGCCCCTGGTAGTATTCTCGTTGCTCAGTGCTCTTGTTCAAACAGCCACGTTAAATCAGAACACATGGTAAATCAAGTACTTCATAAAACAACAAAATTGATAATTCTCTGCATAATACTGTTTATTTTTAGTCACCTGGTTTACATTTTTATGGCAATATACTTTCTTTTTATTTTCTTTTTTTAATATAATAAATTTATACCAACTCATTCCCTGACTGATGCAGCTTCAGGAAGAGGCAAGCTGTTGTTTCTATACCTCTGTGTAGGAGCAAGCTCCTGACAAGGCTATAAAGGGTAGATTTTCTGCCAACTCAAAATATTTATCTTCTGGAAAATTCTTTGTAGCATCTGTGAAACACTGCAGTGAGTATTTCTCATGGTCTTATGAGAGTCTCATGGTTCAGCTCATGCCATAGACACTTCAAACTTGTCCCATCCGATTGTGACACATCATGCCTGCTGCTCTTGAGGTTCATCTAAGGGCAGAGGAGATCAGAAATGATCCTAAAAGGGCCCTTTAGCGTGTCGCAAAGGTATTGGCCTCAGTAGGTGTTCTGAAATCAGATCAAACTGCTTGGCTGTAAGAAAAATATGAATATGAAATACCAACTCCATGAGACACCAAAGCATCAGGATCCAATTGAGATCTCTCAGGTCAGAGAATTGTAGAGAATTGTGTAGCCATGACATCTAAAAAATACTTATTGTTTGTAAAAGCTGGTCTGGCAAAAGTACCCTTGTCCTGGTACAGGTTTTTAAGCTGGAAGTTTTGCAGTGTTTCCACGGAGACAGAAGAACCCCATTGATTCGAAAGGAACTGCTACTGATTTGCAAAAAAAAAGAGTGGATTACAGGGAGGTCAAGGCTGCATACTCCATTTTATTTAAATGAATGTAATATTATTTTAAAAATGCAAGTCAAATAGTTCTCTAAAATAAGAAAAAAAAAGAAAAAATAAGAAATCTTACTTTCCTCTATCTTAAACAAAATTTTAAAGAAGTGCTTAGTGACAGCAACAAAACTCAGCTTGCAGATTATGACACAGGAATTAAATTGCTGATATATGGGTGTCTAAATAGAAAAAAATACACACTCTTCATAGCTGATAAGGATCTGTTTGATGCAGCCTAGACAGCTCACTTCCAAGTGGACACACACACTGGGGCTGCTGACCATCTCTAGGTTCTATGTGCTGCACTGATTGTATTTTCACTGCCTGTAATGGGCAACCAGTCATCTTCAACTGTGAGCTAATTCTTACTTAAAGAAGCTTTAGGGTTTAGGTTTATAGGCTTGTCGTGGGTTTCTAAACCCACTTTCTATGATAGTGTGGGGCGTGAACAAACTGGTTTTCCAACTGCAGTGCCAGATCCAGAATTTGCTATAAATATCCAAGAATTTTAAATAAATTAATATTAGAAAGAATGAGATCTTTTTTCACTAAATTCTGGTCCAGTGGGCTGATGATGCATTTTCACTTTTAAATGATCTTTAAAGTATCATTTTAACTTTTAAATAAGAGATCTTTAAAGTATCTGGAGAAACATTTCCAATMATTCATTAAATTTTTAGTTCTGCTTTTTTTACCTTTTTTTTAAAAAAAATTGAGTCTTTTTGCATTAATTCTATATGCTTATAAATTATTTTGATAGAATAACTTTAATACTATTGTGTGTTCACGAGCTTTCCCTTAATTTGGTGTGCAGTGGTGATGTTCTGTATCTTATTTCTTTTTTTTTTTTGATGAACAGTACATTTTAAAAAAGAGAAGAACACCTGCTCAAACTTTTAGGGGTAAATAGGTATGTAAATCATAAAATTTTGAACTGAGGGTAGTTCCTGAATAGTGTCCAATTATCTTAATGCCTCTAAGTAATGTAACTTCACAGACTACAGCAGTTTAATTTGATAAAGGTATCAAATTAAATACATGAAATACATAATACTTATTGTCAGTCAAACTCCAGTGAAAATATTCAGAAGTGGAATGAAATCCGTAAAAGATATTAAAAGAATCCTCAATAAGTATCTCCCTGTTTGGAAACAAATTAAAAATAATAAAAAGATATACTGACTGGCATCCAGAAGAATGTTAACTACTAGCAGTGCAGGAATTGTTTCTTTAGGATCAGGATGTACATGATAAGAGAACTTTGTATCTCGCAGGTGTTTGCCTGTTTCTGTTCATACCATGTGTAGCACTTGTGATGTATGAATCATTTGGCTTGATAACTTATATATAGACTAGCACATTTAAAATCAATGTCTGAAATTACTTTTTAATTAAGGTGAATATTGTTTCCAATAGCTACAAACCATTTTTTATTGTTAATTCATGAATAATAAAGCTGGACTTTCATTTGTTTTTTTCAAGGGTGAGGGTTGATTTTGCAAGATAAAAATTATTTTGGCTCAGCTATCCAGGGATAACAAGGGAAGCAGGGAAGCTGGTTATGGAGTGTCCTGTGATGTAATCATCCAATATACATGTTACTTTACGTTCACTTCCTCAAAGCAATTTTATTGCTTGAATTCTGAGCAGCCTTACAGTCAGTCCATTGCAAATCTTGCATCAGAAGTCTCTAGTTAAACCTCTGCACTGTGCTTAATACTCTTCTGTGTTGCTTATASGTAAAACTTAGTAACAGCTAGGACAACTAAAGAGAGCATTCTTCACACTATCCAAGGAAGAAGGGGTCTGTTACTCTAAGTATGATTCGCTTTTTCTCTGTCCTCGGTTCTGAGAGATGATTGGCTTAATGCAGAAAATCTACTCATCTATAGCTCTACTATGAGCTGTACTGGAACAGATACTAATTATAACAGATTATAACAGATTTCTAATAATAAAAATTAGGGCAAAATTTAAATAGTGAAGGCAGCCTGCTACAAAACTAAAAAAAAAAAACCTGAAACCATAAATAGGAAAAAAATCTTACTGTGTTTTTGAGTAGTTTGTTTAATTAACTCTGTAATGATTCTGTGGAAGGTAATTTCACTATAATCTAATGGAGATTTAGTTGATGGGTGTAGATGGAAAGCTAATTAAGTATTTCTTTTCATACTCACCATTTGTAAAGAGAAAGCCAGGACGAACTTAGAGACCAGCCTCTCTGGCTTCTGTGGAGGTTTACACTTTCAAAAGACTGATTTTTAGTTATTTAACTGCTATTTCCAAAATATCTCTTGGTTGTCTCACCAAAATGTCATAAGCCTACAGGGAATTGTACTGCATCCATATGAGGTGCCATACAGAAAGAAGCAGTTCTACCTAATTCACATTTAGACAAGACAAATGAGTGGAAAAGCAGAACTCAAGTAACAGAAACCGGAATCTTGGAATTATCCTGCAGGTCAGCATCAGGACCAGGAAGAGAAAGGATCTTGTGACCCTCACTGTAATATCCTGGCTCTTAGATCACAAAATCTTTGTGATTCTTAATAAAATTTAATTATTGATTTAGTTAAAGGAGCACTCTGAAAGGTTCCATTTGTTTTGCAACATTCTATTTTTCACTTTTAATGCAGCAGCTGATTGTTCCACAGGAGCTGAGTATCCACATTCCTTTGGTCAACTTAGAGTATCTGGGAAAAGAAACAAATATTCCATGGCTATGTAGTATTAGTCAGTGTCCATTGCGCTTTTCCCAGGATATGTTTTCCCAACAGAAATCAACTGGTTATCTGCTGTGCAGACCAGCTCTGCTAGTTCCATAAAAAAATATAAATCTTTCATTACACAGAACCAAATTTGCAAGACGAGATAGACATATAAAATCTGCTATAAATTCAGGGAAGTCTTTGCCCAGACAGAATCTCTTTTACAAAGTGTAAATTTCAGGAAGGGCTGGCTATTATATGAATAAAAATCTCAACATTTCAGTAAGACTATTCATTAAACTTCCTTTCATATGCTTTTCTCTTAGCTGGGTTAGTAGAATAAAATTTCCCTTAGCTATTTGATCTATCTGTTGCAAGAGAAAGCTGCTGCTCTTCCTATTTCTATGTTTTCTTTGCTTCTCAAAATATATCAATTTAATAAGCCTAAATATAATTAAACAATGAAATCATTTTTTTCTGCATTAAAATAATGAAACACTTGGTTCTACTTCTCTTCTACAACATATTCAGTTGCATTCTTGCTTCTATGTTATTTTACCAATGCCATAGCTTTGGTTTTGATGCTATGGTTCCAGTCCAAATATCAATTGAAGTGATTGAGACTCTATTTTTTATATAGTTGGTGCTGGATTATGCTCTAGTAGCCCAGTGGGGAATTAGAAAAGCAATTACTTTTATTAAGAAGCTTAATTCAATGAAAAGACCTTTTCAAGAAACTAAATCTCAATTGACAGCTCATTGTGCCATTAAAAAGCAATACTGTACTAGGGCATCAGCAAACCAAAGTGTTGCTTCTTTGCAAGTGATTTTACAGTGAGTGCTAATGATTTTGTTCTTCTTTTGTGAATTATGCAACTTTCTTGAATTTTTGATCTTTTCAATCAGTTCAGCAGGGAAAATTGGAATATTTCTAACTGTAGCATCACTTACTGTTTCATAGGCTTGACAATTATTCTGAACATCTTTTAGTACGARTGTGTTTTTCAAATACATTTTTCTTAGAAATTAATATTAAACACTTCTTATTCAGGTGTATAATTTGTATGCAGATGTAGTATCTATGATTTTGACAAGTTAGTATAGTTTACTTTTCCGCACTGTTTATCTCAGGATCACTAACACCTTGCTGTCTGCTTCATGAAAATTGTGTATCATCACTTTTTCAGTTGTTTTTCTGCATTTAATGGCAAATATTACAAAAATAGCATAACATTTTTATGGGCCTTACAGATATTTAAAACAAATAGTTAACCCATTTTTATATGTTTTTCTAGCTGAGATRTGATTATTAGGAAAAAAGTTACGGACTGAGAGCATTATAATGTGAGGAATTTCTCTTTGTTTTTATCTTCCATATATATATAGATATAGATATAAATTCTCTTTAATTTATAGCTCATTAAACAAACTTTCCATTTCTCTTTTTTCAGAACATTTTTTTATTTTCTCTTTGTCATTATTTAGTTTCTTAAAAATATTGGAAGTTGATATGAGTTAATATTTGGAAGTGTTCAAGGCCAGGCTGAATAAGGCTTTGAGCAACCWGGTCTAGTGGRAGATGTCYCTGCCCATGGCAGAGGGTTGGAACTAGTTGATCTGTAAGGTCCCCTCCAACCCAAGCCATTCTATAATCTATTATTTTATCTATGATTTATTATTTTATCAGTTTTTTCTCTGACTTCTTTATTTAAGGTTGTCTTTCTACTCTTTGCATATAGTTCATTGGTTTCATTTTTTTTTCTAAAAATAAGAATAAAGTACATTTATATAATACTAACTGACTAAAGCTCTCTTCATTTTCATATATCTAGGATCCCATCTGTAGCCTCTAATGTTGGAAAAAGAAAATCCCACYAACTTTCTTCATGAATATTCACTAATATGGACTAATTTCTCCCAGTGTATCCTGAATAGTATAATTTAATAACTTCTAATTGATTAAAGTTGTGACATCTAATTAAAAATTTAAAATAATGTGAAGTGAAGGATTTTAAGACTATAATTGAGGTCTTTTCATTTGCTGCGGTTTTCAGCCTAGTCAAAGTTCAGCATTTTCTCCTAAATGCAGGGCACTTTTTCTTTAGAAACGAGAGAAGCAGCTCTTGCATACTTTCACTTCTGATAACATTTGCAAATTTGGCCATTATGGGAATAGATTGATCCCTCAGGCTGAGGAAGTAGCTCAGTTATTTAAGAAGTAGCTTTGAGTAATTAATGGCTGTATCTGCATACTAAAATTGTTTGCTGTAACATTTCTATTTAAAATGGAAATGTGTCATTGCATGGCCAACTTTGCCACAAGTCCTTAGTGGTATCTTGAAAAACCTGCAAAGATCTGAGTTTCTGGAAGAGCTGTACTGCAACTGCACAATAGCATACTGAATCCTTACAGGAACAGAGTGTTTGTACAGCATAAGTCTCACAAATTCTTCTCTCCTGTCCATTTTCAAATGCTTCATGCCAAGTATTACCTCTCTTAGTACTTTCAGTCTCAAACAGACCTTGCATTGGGTCTTTTTAAATTGGAATACTTATTCTTTTGTGGAAGTGGCCCAAACTGTCCCTGCTTCCCATTGTGTGCGTGTGAGTCAGCTGACAGACCAAAGAGAATAGGTAACTGCTTCACTTATGCTGAAACCTTWTTCCCAGCCAAGCTGCTGAGTGTCTCTTCCCTGGTTGACCATTGGCTTTCATAAAATTCATAAGAATTTATCATCCCTGAGATTTCTGCCCTTCCTAGGAAAATAGTACAAAGGAGCATGGATGCATTAGCTAGATATTTTAAGCACCAGGTATTTTAAGTTAGGCTTTTCTACTAAATCATATGGGGATTAGTTAATAAAATGCTGTTATACTTCAGAATCATAGAATGGTAAGGAGTTAGAAGAAACCTCAAAGATCTTCTAGTTCCAAGCCCCTCTGCTATAAGCAGGGACAGCTCCCACTAGACCAGGTTGCTCAAAGCACCATCCAGCCTGGTCTTGAACATTGGCGGCATTGGGGCATCCAYATCCTCTCTGGGCAACCTGTTTCGGTGCCTCATCACTCTCACATTAACAAATTTCTTTGTAATAGCTAACCTAAATTTCCCCTCTTCAATTTTTGCCCATCCTTGTCCCATCACCACAGTTCCTGAATAGGAGTCCCTCTCCAGCCTCCCCTTAGGCCCTGTTCAGATTCTGCAAGGTTGCTATGAGGGTTTCCACACAACCTTCTCTTCTTCAGGCTGAACAGCCCCAACTTTCTCAGCCTGAAATATGTCTTAGTTTTTCTAGCACTAAAATCAGCTTTGCAAATAACAAATGTTTCATTAAATATTCTATCACCTTTGTTAAAAGCTGAACGTTGTTTTTAAAAGCAGAGTGCCATTTGTATATGATCTGAATTTATATTCATCTCTAAAAAAATTTTTATTAGTTTTGTGATGACCATCACAGAATTAAAAAATGAAACAAAACCCACCACATAAAACAAAACGGAGATTGTTGAACTTTGACAATTGCAAGCTGTGTTTCCATTATCTGAAGGTGGTTCAGGTGAGAAGCTGGAGAAGGCCGTATGTATATCCTACTCAAGAACCTCATACATCATAGCAGTTCTCATGGCAGCAGCACTATTTGGAATTATTGAGCAGGATGATATCTCCCTTTTCTCTCCACCAGTCCTACTTCCCTCAGTATCTATGTCAGGTGAAGCCTCCTGCAGAAGAGTCAGGGATCAATCAAGAGTAAAAATGGTGCATAATGTCTGGAATTCCAACTCACAAGTGCTAAAACACTGCACCAAGAATAACTGTATGCAGGTGGATGACTATTCATGCATATGCAAATGTATAATATCAAGGAGAGAGTTTCCAGATAATAAGCCTGAATATATAAGTGATAGAAATTAGCAAAATTTTCAGCATCGGGATAGGTTTTTGTTCTGAGAGGGGCTGTGCATGTTTATTCATACTAGCAGACAGACAGAAGTAATTCCATTCAAGACACTCTTGAAAATAAGGGCTAATCAAAGTGTTTGTTATACATTGAAACAGACTCAGCATTGCAAAGCTATTAAAACTAAAATATTATAAAAACTGTTAAAGTAATTACAGGAAACAGAAGAAGCATTAAATTCGTTGGTATACTCAAAATCTTAGCGCAAAAAAATTAGCCTAAAAAGTGCAACTGAGGCAGTAGCAAAGGCATGCATTGTATTTCTTATTTGGTTACCTGATTTTGGTTTCATTCAGGTTTTAGAAGTGAACATTTCCTTTGCCACACAGCCATAAGGTTGGAGTTTATATAAGGCGGATGAATACACACAGTCCCACAGACTCACTGTATATTAGAGATCAAACCAAATTTGCTACTCTGTTGTGCTGGCCACTGTCTAAGTATTCACATTAGAGAAATTCATTGCTCCAGATAATTTCAGTCTAGAGAAGTAAAACATATATAAATACTTAAAAGGCTTGCCGTAAAAATAGTATAAATGATTGATTAGATTATCTAGGCAAACACTTAAAATCAAGTTTCAAGTATGTGGTTATTGCATCTTTCTATTTAATGCTAAACTCAATATGTCTCTTGTTCTTTAAAACTTGGAACCCTAGTGTTGCACATATTCACATATCCAAAATGGCTCTAGCCTTCATAGTTGAAACATCATGGTATTTCATGAAAAAATTGAACTAGAGGCAAAAGCAAATTCATCGTATAGTCTTTTAAACAGCTTTATCTAACAGACATTTCAGAGCTTCTCCAACAGGTATTCATATCATCTTAAAATTGTCACGTTTTCTTTTTTAAAATTTGTCAGGAGAATGAGAAAGTGACAATATCAAAATTAGAAGAACTTGTTTCAAACATTTTCTGAGGGGGTTCAAAGTCTTCGCCTCCACTATGCCAGAATTTTTACATTCAATCTGGTCTTGATGGAATCTGTCTCTGTCACATCATTTGAGTTCAAGAAAAGAAATTTTACTGTATCAGAATTCAGTTCAAAACATGCCTTTATAGACCCCCTAGGTGGAAAAGCATCCTGGAACCCAGAAGAAACAGAAGGTAGAATCAAGTTCTTGACCCTCTGGAGGAGTATCAGTACAGTACCATTCCCGTGTTTTGGTCCAATTCATCTTTCTGTGTTAGTTGTCATTCATTAGGTAGTGAAGATGATGAATTATATTCCTGTGAGGCAAGATTTGCAAATTTGTGACCCTTCAGGAAGAGGAGTCTGAACTAGGCCACTCAGGTCATGTACTTAACCCTGGGCAACCCTGGGCAGTCTGCTCTTGGTGATGCTGATTGAGCCAGGAAGGTTGGACCAGATGACCTCCAGGGCTCCCTTCCAACCTCAACCATTCTGAGATTCTGCTAAGTGTTTGGAACATTACCTCTTTGCCTTCTGGTGATATTTCTGAGTGAAAAATCAATTTCCCTGTGGTTTGTACAGACCTTGATTGAGTGTTTACAGTGGGAACGATTGAAATGTGTATTATATTTAGTCTCCTGAAGGGGATATGAAAAAAAATGGTCCACTGGAGGCCTAAGCATTGATCTATTAAGTAGCAACAAAAATAAGGAATTTGTGGACATCTTTGAAAGTAGATGTTAGTTACACAAGGATTTTTTTCCTATCTGACTGAATACCTGAGGTTTGTTGTGTTAAGGGAGGATTTTAAAAATTGCAGTCTTAAATCACAGTCCTGGTTTTATGTGCATGGATCCTGGATGTCAAAGTAAAGTAATGGACCAACAGCAGAACTGGAGTATACAGCAAAGTTATCTAAGCTTGCCACTGAGTGGCTTTACTCACAGGATCCTGCTGCTCTCAAAAACCACTTCCCTTATTTTCGTTCTATTTATATGGTGTGAATCTAGAATAAACTATGTTGGTATCTGTGACAGTACAACCAGAAGAGAACACAGCTTTTAACTACAGCACATCTTGTAAAACAAAATACAAGGGCAGAAATGGATTGATAAATTTCTAAAATTTTCCTTGGATTCTGTATGTGAATCTGTTCCCAGAGAAATGCGTAGAATGTGTTTTTGTCACATACATGTTGAAAACACTAAAAGATATGAGCATTTTAATGATAGTAGAAAGTATTCAGAATAGAAAATGTATTAACTTTTTAACAAAAAATGTATATAAAACCAAGTTACTTGAAGTATCTGCAGTGTAACACTGATTTGTATATTACATTTAAATACTTTAAAATATATAATTGAGCAAAGATAGCAGCAAAAGTAAAATGTATGCTTCTTTGGGGATCTACTTTAGATATAGCAAAATATCCTTTATTACAATGCTATAAAATATGTTGTTCAACTAATTTAAATAGATCCCTGACCTTTCAGCAAAACAAAACTCAGATGAAGAAAAAGGAAAATCATAAATTCCACCAAAAACTATACAAAAATCTGAGATTTAAGGGCTAAAAATAAAGTAGGTGCTAACTAGCCACTATTTGTCACTATTGATTTATCTTCATTCTCTGATTGCCTTGAATCCACTAAAAGTTTCTTTCTGAAGACAGCTGGTGGCTTCCTTGTTACTAACTTGGAAAAGAGTTTTCTTAATTTTTTTTTTTTCATTGTTCAGCTCCGCTTTTCAGCTTTTCTTACTAATTTTCACTGATACAAACCATTTTTGGAGACGTTCTCCTTTGTCTTCATTCCATCAGCTCTCTGGAAAACCTTTCTTTTAAAGTAATTAAACACAATTAGTTCTCTCTTCTCTTCTTACTATTTTCCTTCAATTTCCTTCTAGCAGTAAGTCTTCTTAACAATTTCTAATTTATTTCAGCTTTCCACATTTGCACCCTCTGTCTTGCTTTTCAGTTCTGTTCACTTTCAGTCATAATAATACACATACCTCTTGAATAGGTAGAATAATAGTACCCAAACCCTAAGTCTTGATGCTGATTGTGTTGTTAATTATTGCCAGCAGTCGGGTATAGTCAAGTTAATATAGTTGGATATATATCTCTAGCTTACTAACACAGTATATTTCGTTCTCTCTATTGTTTGTCCAAAAATTTTTTCTCCTGAACACATTTAATGAAAATGCAGACAAAGTAAGGCTAATTAGTTAGTTAGGTCTAACTAGTTAGAAATGCAAGTTGAAATTCTTTTAGTTCACTTGATGGTTTTATGACAAGTTATACTCATATATAGTGAATGACAGGCATATATGCAGTTTTTAATTTCAACTCTAATTTCTTATAATTTTTTTAAAATCATTTCATATAATTCTTGTTCTTTTTCTGACACTCACTTTTTGTAGGGTGCTTTTTCAAGCTAAGGAAAATTGTAATACCATTACTTCTCTATGTATTCCTTTTCCTTTCTGCTGTTTCATTGTGCTGCATCAACCAGGAAAATGTTGCCATTTTCTTTTACGGTTTACACTAAATGGTTTCCATTTTCATGGAAATTCCTGGATTAAATGAAACCCATGAATCCTTCCTTTGTTTTTCTCCTCATTATTGATTCATTAGTTCTTTAGTCAGCTGTGTCTGTACTACTACTTGTTTAATTATAATCTGTAAAATTCTATACTGCCTCTGTGGCAGACACACATTCTGTTCTATGTTACCTMTGTCAATTCATAAATCTAGGGAAGAGGGGAAGAGTAGCTATTCTAAATTCAGTTCTGTTTTGCTCCTCTAATCAGAAACAATGTATCGAGATGATTCTTAGAAATTTCTCCTGTGTATTTATTTTTAAGACATGACATCCCACTGTTGACCTTTCATTGATCTACCTGCAGGAAGCACATGTGCAGGCATGATGTTTAACATAACCAACACAAGCAAAGCAAAATTTAGAAGAAATTCAGAAAACAGAGGAAGAAAGACACTACACTCAGGAATCCCTCAAGGTCTTTCATTTTGTATTTTAGTGACAGGAGTGATCTCTGCACTAGATGATTACAGTGAATGAACTAAAAGCATCTAAGTTTAGTAATCTTGTCCATCAGTTCTTTTAACGATTACAATTGACCAGAGAATATATTACACTTCACTTGTTCTTGAACGAAGTTTAAAATATAACAAAAAGCTTTCCCATAACAAATTACATTGGTCATTGAATGTTAAATAGTGATTCTGCAATATGTATTAAAATTCAACAAATGTTTAAGGACATGTCCTATCTTTTCATGCAGTTGAGACAGTTCAGTAAACATACATATGGTAATTAATGTAATAAAACCATAATTTAAAATATAAATGCATATGTGAGATATATAATTAAATATATCTCTTTTTTGATATCTGCTAGCCATATGCTTCTTCTTTATATCCTGCATATGTATATTTATCATGAAATGTAGTGAAAAAAATATGCATATTACTCTTCTAATGCTACATCCAGAAATAGACAGTAAATGCATTTCCCCCCTTACCTCGTGCCCCAGTAAGCTACTAAAATATTTGTATAGAGCTTAGAAGTCTTTATATTATAAAGTTCCATAATGAGTGAGCTGTTAGACATGTTAAGTACTCTTTAACTAAATAATGTCTTTTCAGACTGAACAAACGTTTCTCATTTAGTATGGCTAAGGGCTCATTCCTGCATCCAGTTGAAACAAATACTATCTTTCACGTAGATTTTAGGAGCTTGTCAACACATTGCTCAGTCATATCTCTGAAAATCCTCCCACTGACCTAACAAAGTTTGTCCAAGATCCTTCTTTGAAGTAGGAACAACAGAGGGGAAAAAAACTGTATATGTACATGGAAGGTAAAGATGAGAGTAAGTTGTAAGGAAAAAAGTAGCTTTAAATTCACTGAAAAGTACTCTACTATACTGCCTTTGTCTTCTTTTGTACTTGCTATTCCTTCCTTTAAAGCCCTAGAGGTGATATTATGAAACCAGAGTACAGACAAATCCATTAGTAATTCGAGCATTGTTACACTCATACGACAATCTGTATAACCACTGGCTCATCTAGGATTGTCCAGCCTGGCAAAAGGAAAGCTTTGGGGACACCTAACAGCAGCCCACAGAGCTAGACTCATGAGGAGTCTAAGAAGAAGGAAGAGATATGTTCTTCATAGTTATGCATGGTGGGAAGACATGGGGTTATGGGCATAACTGGAAATGAGAGGTTCAGACTTGATGTAAAAAAAAACTTCTTCACTATGAGGATGCTCCAGCACTAGATCAGGTTGCCCACAGAAGTTATGCTTTCTTCATCCTTTGAATAAACCCCTTAGTCTGGTCTCAGACTTGATCCTAACTAGAGATGTCCTAAGAGTCTTTTCAGCCAGAATTATTCTATCATCCAGTATACAAGGTGTGATCTATAAAATACTGGTCAGAGGGGGCTAATACCACACCTTGTTATTGCCCAGGATGGCATTGACTTGCTTTGCTGCCAGGACTCAATGTTCATGCTCAGCTTGCTGTCTGACAAAACTCCCAGGGGTTTTTCAACAGAGTTGCTCCCCAGTCAGGCCCCATCACTGAGGGTTTTTTATTTCTCTAGTGCAGGGCTTTGCATTTATTCTTGTCAAATTTCATGAGGTTCCTGTCAGACCTTTTCTCCAACAGGTCTAGGTCCCTCTGGATGGCAGTCCCACCCCTGTCAGGGGCTAATTAGTCCTCTCACCTGCAGACTTGAAGAATGAGTACTCCTGTGTGTCCTTCAGGTTTTGTATAAAGATGTAAAGACAGATCCTTTATCCTTAAAGATGTAAAGATATATACCTGGATAATGACACTTGCTATTGGCATTTGGACAGAGCCCGTTAACCACTACCCTCTTAGCCCAACCATCCAACCACTTGCAYACCTATCCAGCTTCCACTCATCCAGTCTGTTATGTCCCAACTTGGACAGGAGAATGTTGTGGAAGTAAGCATAGAAAGCTTTTCAGAAGCCAAGATAAGTACTATCCACTGTTCTTCTCTCATCCATATATTCAGTCAATTCATCACAGAGGACAGTCAGATTGATCAGGCTAGATTTACCCTTAGTAAATTCATGTAGATTGTTCCCACACATCCTGCTGTCCTTCATATTACTCAAAATGTATTCCAAGAAGACTCAGCCTAGGATTCTCCCAGGGGCACAAGCAAGACTGACTGATCTGTAGCAGTTGGATAATCAAGAAAATATTCTTGCATGCCAGTGTTAATTCAACAGGTGTGAATTTAGATGCTTTCAGTCTTACACGTTAATTGCATTAATGAAGGAATAGCTAAAGATTTGGTTAGAGTATCTGGTATACTGGATAACAAGCCCACAAATAATAGTTCAGAATATGAATGTAATTTCCTCTAGTTTGTCAACAGCCCTTGATTGTCTCAAGTACAAATTTATTCCCTGTGGCATATTTTCTTTTAACTACCATAGATTTTATACATATATATATATAATATCAGTAATGTGAGTGGTAGTAGACCTGCAAATGCCTCTGGGTATTTCACAAGAACTTTTTCCATCCTTAACTCTGTAAATAAGTATACTACTGTATGGGTCAAGTGTACTACCCTACACATACTATTCTATGCTATATCCTTACCACTACAATAATTAATTTAAAGTGATGTAAGCATCATCTATGAAAGATCTTATTTCCAACAAAACTGTTTGATTCCTCTTTGGATCCCTATTACTGATTGCTTGTGAATTTGCTGTTTCTGGGAGAGAGCAGTGTAGTCTTGTTGTACATTGACATTTCCTGACGAAAACACACAGGAAGTATAGAATTACTGTGAAGATGGATGTTTTTTCCACTTAATTCCATTTTCTCCACAAAATTCTTCATATAGTGTGAAAATTTTCTAAGTTAGATGAATTAAATTTTGAGAAAAGTAATTTTTTTCTTTAACAAATTTGATGAACTACATTGGTTTCTTATAACCATATATACGGTTATATATGGTTATAATAATTTTCTTTATATCTAGCTTGCTGTTACCTCAGCTGATTTCACATGGAGTCAGACTACTTTTCAATAGTTTGTACCTGTGACTTTGTACAGTCATGTCACCGCTGAGGTCAGATTTGTAAGTCCGAATCCTGTTTCTTTCAAAACTACTAATATACAGTAACTGCAGCTGACTGATGTTGTCGCAATATCTTAAAAGCAAAAAAAAATATTGGAAACTGAGAATTATTTTTGCTGTTAAGGTTCTTGAGTTTGGTGTTTTATTCTTTCATGAACCATGTAAAAATGTAGGGCTCCAAGTTCATCATAGTTTTATCAAATGAGCAACCTAAAGTCATGCTTAGCAACAAAACTCACATACATATCCAAACACAGATCTAAGTATATCGTATAATAAATTTAATATTTAAAATTCTGGCTGTGGCTTCTAGACATCTGTTATTTTCTTTGCTGTGAGGGAGTGAGCTGTTAAAGAGAGAAACTTTTTGCATATTTTAATCTGCTTATGGTAGGAGCTTGGTTAAAGGAGAGGAGGACAGGAGCATCAGTTTGGGCAGCATCCTGCTTCTGGAACGGGGTGATGGAGCTTTGTATTGAAACCTTTGTATTGAAACAAAGATGCTTACGCGAATGTGCTGTGCACAAAAGCTGCCATCCAGCTCTGTGCTGAGGAAGCTCTTAGCCATAAGCCATAATCCATCTATCCCCATCCTCTACCTATTCTCAAAACTGCACATAATACAGCCATATTTCTAAAACTAGGCATGTGGATAGCAATCTCCCAAGTACTTTCCAGTGGGAAAAAAAAGAATCTTAGAGTCCTTCAGTTTGACATCTTTTACATTGATCTTTCACAGCTCAGCTGTACTGAGTTGGCTTTTGCCTATGTGAGGGTTGCTGCTTTCCTAAGGCAAATGAAATGTTTAATGAAGAGGTTAATTTTTCTTCTTGTGTCACAAGACCTCCAAATTTAACTTTGGAGTTTTAAAGCTACAAACGTCAATGAAGGCATCATTCCACATTGTGAGTGAACTTGCTGGACCTTTTCCATTTCAGTAGGAACTGAAGTTGGACCCTGTTCTAATATGCAGCAGAAAAGAACAGTAAAGGCCTAAGTTAAGTGAATATATGGAAGTTATGCACAATATAAAAAAAAATGTATTTGTAATTGTGAACATATTTTTTGGTAGCGATTTTCATTTTTTATATGACCTTGTGTAACTGAGAATGCTTGAAAGCAATTTTTAAGGCAATATGGTGATTCAAAACCAGGCCCTCTCCCCCAAACCACTAGATCAAACATTTTCTTGCAAGGCCTATAAAAATTTTGTGTTGTACTGGAATGATTTATTACGATTAAGTAACTACTCACTGTATTTCAGTGTTTTGATCCATATTTAGTAACTTGAGCCTCAAAAATACTGGGACTGAATTCCTTCCCTGGGAGAAAAAGAATCTCTTGAAATCAGTGTTTTAAAGGGAAAGCAATACATTAGACACAGGGAACTAAAGGCAAGTACTCAGCGTGTGCTACTATGAAGCTGTTGTTTGGAAAGATACTTATAAGGTTGACTACTGGATATGAATTTAAAGGCTAATGTGTATGATGCTATACCTCTGAGAACATATTTTTCCAAAGTTACAGAAAATTTGTTGTTTCTTTTGGTTTTGTGTGAATATGAAGAGAATTGAATGGATTTTTAAAATAGATTTTGAGTTTATTAAAGACCACCAAAGCGATATAAAACTGAGATTTTAGTTATGAATGCCTTTGTGTCACTGAGTATRTGGTATGAATATGTATTTATTGCATTATACAACACAATATTGCATTTTGCTTGTACATTGGAAGCTCATCTAAACATCCAAACTCTTTTGTTAAACAAAGAGATGCGGTGTCAATGAGTTTTGGAAATGTGCTAATTCAAAACACTTAAATGTCTTTTACGGCGTTGCGGAGAAGTTAATTTGCAGAGAGAGCAGGTACCATTTATTCTGAGGAAACCACGTACAGTGCACTATGTGAATTAAGGAATTCTCCTTTAAGAAACCAAAAATCTCTATAAACAAAATCAGGCTGGCAAGGTTTTGCATGGTTCCTAAAATAGAGGATTCCAAGAGTTTCTAGTACTTGTGTCTTATGAAAATTAAACCCTTTAAATGCAGATTTTAGAAAGGAAAAGTGGATACAAGTACAAAAGAAAGAAAAAATGCTGATAAATGTTGTGCATTTTCAGACTTCTGTGGATTTATTACAGAAAATTATTAGCAGTATGCTAAGTCTCATCTACATTGCCTGAAACACCCTTCAACGCTAAAGTCTTTTAGTGCCATATACCAATAAAGTGAGTATAAATGGGAATTAATGCCATTATAATTAAACAATCAGGTTCCCAGCTGATGTTCTGAGGCTTATCTGACCACTCAAGACTTGGTGAAGATGCAAGTTTGACAGTGTTAGTAATGCTTAGAAATCTCTCATTAAATACACTGGGAACCTGTCAGTGAAAGTTTGATCAGCTCCCTAGTTCTGTGTCTTGCTAAATGGTAGGCACTGGCACAAAGAAAATCTCCATGCCATTGCTACTCTGCTTCCTCATTTTTTCTTTTCCGAGTAAAYCTGCACATTCTTACAGGCCCTAGCCGGGTTGTTGCTACCCTCGGAGAGGTTCCGAAACAGGTGGTGGAGGAAAGCGGGGGCCCAGGGCGGCATTCCGCGGAGCGAGGTTCGCGAAGGTCCCTCCGCTGGATGAAGGCTGGCGAGCCGGGCACGGCGGACAGCTGCCGAAGCGGCTCCTGGGCGCCGAGCCGGGCGCTGGGCCGGCCTTGCCGGGGGACGGCGGCTGCCGGGGACCGGACGGTGCCGTGGCAGGGAGCGCGCAGCCTCTCCCGGCTCCTCGACCGCGGACTCCGGCGGCGCAGTGCCCGCGCACCTGCGTGGGAGCCGCTCCGCGGCCGCCGCCTCCTCGCGGCAGCCCCCGGGCGGGCAGGTACGCGCGGGGGCCGCCGTGCAGGTGCGCGGGGCGGGCCGCGCTCGGTCCCTCCGTGCCCCCGCGGCTGCGCGGGTGCGCCCGCTGCCACAGCCCTGCTGCCTCGCAGCGGGCGGGCGACCGGCAGCCCTGCGCGGTCGCCACCGGCGGGGAGACCCTGTAAACTTTGGGTAAGTGTTGCGCGGGCTTAACGCCTCTCAGCGCCGGGAGCGGGTGGAGAAGGGGTAGCGGAGCTTTGCGGAGCGGTGCGCGGGTCTTGCCGCACCGCCGCCCCAGCGCGGAGCGGCGGAGTCGGCGGGCGGCGCCCGGGGGATGCGGGCGCTGGACGACAGGTACGGCAGCTGCGCGGGGGGCGGGCGGGGCTGCGGAGGGGGTGTCTGTGTGTGACAGAGAGAGTGTGTGTGTGTGTGTGTGTCACTTCTCCCCTCCCCCTGCCGCCCGGCCGGGAAGGGGGTGGGAGATGTGCTGGCGCACCGCCGCTTAAAACCGCGCCGCCCGGAGGCGCCTGCCCGTTCCCGAGAGGAAGGCGGCTGCCGGATCCGCGCTGTGCCGCGGAGGGCGGCGAGAAGCGGGGCGGAGGGCGGCGGTGACCCCGCGGGGCCGGGCTGGGCTGCGGCAGCGGCAGCCGGCGGCGGGGCGGGGCGGGGGAGCTGGCGGCGGTGTCGCCGCCGTCGCTGGCGGTGGCCCGGCTGGATGGCCGGTCCCGCGGTTGCCCAGGGCGCCGAGCTCTCTCGCATCCCAGGGCCGAGCGTTCCCTCCGCCCGCATCGCACTGCAGTAAGTTCGCGAGTCGCTGGGCGGCCGAAGTGGTCGCAGCTGCGGAGCTGGGGGGGCCGTGATGCACGGCTGTGTCTGGGCGTAGTGGAGGGGCTAAGCTCAAAGTTGTAGCTAACCGTGCTGTGTTGAATTTGTCACGGCGCGTCGCCTTGATTTCTAGGTACTGCCAATTTACCTCGTCGACCTATATCACTTTGCTCAACCCCAGCCAATGTCCTGGTGCTGCCTCTGATAGCCGGGTTCAAAACGGTGAAGTGCTGAGGCATCCAGTGTAGATACGAACACAGCGAGGGCAGGAAACAAAAGATAAGCTGCAAACTTAGGCTTTAAAGGCTGGTCTTCTTAAACTTTACGTGTTGATGTGACAAGCTCGTTCCTGTGTTTTGGGTTTGTTTTGTTGTTTGTTTGTTTTTGTTTGTTTTGTTGCCCAGTGTTGTTCTGATTCTTTTTTAAGAACAGTTTTATTTGTCAGAAGTGAATGTAATTACATTTTTCATTGTGAGTATCCTGTTTTGGAGATGGATTAAAGGTTTTCTCAGCAGATTACTATATCATGAGTATTGTTTTTCCATAGCTGAACAAGCAGAGTGTAGGGTCTTCATTCTGTTTTACTGTTTTTCTACAAATTTATGGAGAACTTTATTAATTTTAAAAAGCAGTTTTATCTGATTGATGAAAGTTTAGAAAAATTTGGGAAACTTACAAAATCCTATCATAAAATAAAAAAGGCAATGTAATAGGATAGGGAAAACCAGTAATTGTAGCAGGAGAAGTAGTCTTTTAAGCATTTATAAAAGCTACTCAACATTTCTTACTCCCATTTAGGTTAAATGACCTAATGTAGCAAGGTAATAGTTTTTCTTTGCACTTGAATGGTATGATGCACATATTTAGAAAGTCAGTATGCATCCGGAAGAAAAATCCATACTAAGAACCTAATATGCATTCCCAAATGCCTGGACTTGTGCTATGCTTTATAGATGAAATGACAGGAAATAAGTCCCTTGTTTCTCCCCAAAGTGGTAATCCAGTATTGCTCAGATCCTGAAATGTCTATCTGGTACAGAAGGAAAACAAGCATCAAGAAACATGGGGCATCACAAAGCAGCACTTTCCTTCAGGGGCTTCTCTTGTCTGTCATTCATTTGTCAAGGTAGAAGGACTTTGTTGTTTATCATGGCAGGGAAGGCCTGGAACAATTATTCAACTGTTTGAAGTGTTTGTGGAGTTATATGTTTTACGTTGTGGATTTGAAATATATGGGTCCAGTTGTGTCAACCTAATTTAGGTGCCTGCAAACATCGGCAGTTGCTGTTCCTAGGACAGTTTGGGAAAAAACCGCTTTCTTATGTTTGTTTAGGAAGAAGAAAAATATTTATGAATTGTTACATACAAGCTGAAATCATTTTTTCTAAACACCTATCGTGTTCAGTAGCAATGCATGAATGAACAGATATTTTTGAAGAGTTTATGCAGTATGAAAATAATAAAGTTAATTGTTTTGAAGAGCAATAGATACCAGTTTTTTACTTACAAGGAGGTTCTGCATTGTTTCTGCTGTGGAACTAAGTGTCATTCAGGTGTCACTTTATGGGATGGGTCTAGGTACCTCTTGCCTATGGAACAGGAATGAAGAGAATGATAAGAGAGTTGTAGGAAACCTGTTAGAGCAGCGTTTTGATAAAGCACAGTGTAAATAGCACATTTGGGAGTAAAGGTAGTAATAGGTTAATACTGGAAAACTTCAGTCAGTTGGCTGGATAGCTGGCCTGGGCTTCTTTTGCTTTGTGTGTGTGTGACAGCACTGCTGAGTTCTTGTGAACGACACATATAGAATGGAAGAAAATGGTTTGAAGTCATGCTTTATATTTAGTGTAATAAAAAATTACAGCATATAGCATAGAATCATGGAATATCTCAAGTTTTAAGTGACCCATAAAGATAATTGAGTCCAACTCCCTGCTCCTTACAGGACTACCTCAAACTAAACCGTATGACTGAGAGCATCGTCCAGACGCTCCTTGAGTATAGATGATATACTATGTTTCATTCTCTTTGAATTGTTATGACCTTTATTAGATCACTGATAAGCTAAACCTTCTGCATACAATTTTGACAAGTCTTTTTAAAGCCATGATTATTTCTGATGTTTCCTTGGATAAAGTTAACTTCGTTGCAAAGAGGACTTTACATGATATCTATACTCACAGTGTATCTTCTCATCTTGTGTCCTGGTGAGAGTTGTGGATCCTTGTGAAAACTGTATGATGAAACGTTTTCATCTGTATCTGGAACTATGGAAAGGTCGTGACAATTAGAAGGGAGTGGGTTACAGAAACAATAAGCCTTTTTTTGTGGTTTGGTGTGCCAGATAAAGAGAATTTCAGTCAGACTTTCACCTGTGGAACGGAGAAGGTACTTGTGAAAGACATTTATGTTTATTTTAAAGTTATGATAAAGTTCTCAAATCTGGGAGACATCAAAAGAATGCGGTGTTGTTGAAGAACAGGATGCTGGCCTACTGAAGGTGTTAGTTTTGGATTCCAGGTCCCTACATCTTGTTGCTATCAAGTAAAGTTTGGAACCTGCTTCAGGAGTTCCCAAGTGAGCTTTGCATTACTGTCTAAAGTGAAAAAGAAATCAAGGAAATGGACTACACCTTGCTCTGGATGTAACTCTGAGTTTTTTACACTCATGCAGAATAAGTTCTAAGTCTTATTCTGAAAGAATCATAGCATTTCACAGCCAGTTTAATCAATAGAAGATGGAATAAAAGGTTAAAAACAATATTTCTGTGAGAAGAATTCCACATAAAGGGTCTCTTGACCTTCACTTTTGAGTTTCTTCAGTCAGTTCATAGTTTCCTGTGGCACTTACAAAATAACTAGTAACAGTAATAGTAGACTTAAGGCAATTACTTGTCCATAATTTTAGTTTTTCACAACAGTACTTTATTAATAATTTTCTCTTTGGGGATGACTTTTATAGCTAAATCAGCAAATTCACAGTACTGGAAAGCTGAGAAAATGACATGCTGGGTCTCACTGAGAAAAGTTTGATGTTTGTAGTTATTTTTAATACCTTGTTTAAAAGAATGAAAAAAGTTAAAAATTTGGGGGTTGAAACTTGAGTTTGTCAACCTGACCTAGTTTCCACTTCACTAATAATGCTATTAGTATGGAGAGAAATGATCTGATGCAGGTAAAGTATTTAGGCTAATTTAGGAAGTTGAGAAGTACATATTTATTTAGTTGGCATTTAGATGAGTAACTGTCCCCAAACAYCCTGTAAAACAGCTTTATGCAATGTAGAACACATTTTCTTTTTTTATTGTTTCTGAAGAAAATAGAAGATTTCTCTGAATTATGTTTGCAGCAGTTTAGCCCTGAAGGGATATAGTTAGTTTGCCACAAGTTTAAAAGCTTAACAAATGTAAGTATTTGGAGGCTGTTTAATTATTTGTTGTCCAACCCCTTAATACAAGTTTGAAATGTAAGTGTACAACTCTGACACTATTGTTTTGCCCTAAATGATTTTTGAAAAAGTAAATAAAGACAAGCAAAGTTGTAGACATGTTTGTCAGTTCAGTGTTACTAATTAAACTTCCTATTCTGGGGAACGATTAGCTTTTTATTTTTAGATGTTTGTTGTTTACCATAGTAAACCATGACTAAAATGACCTCTAGATACTTCTTTCTTCTCTGTTAAGACGTTTTTTTATGCTGGCAGAAATATTTAGTTAATACAAATRCCATGAATTAGTTCATTATTTTTAGTTTGCTTTTCAGCCCCATTTTGATTATTTGGTTTGAATYGTGGCTTTTTTTCATTAGACATTCAATGAGATGTCTAGTGCTCAGTAGTTGTAATAAYGAGCTCACTCTCTAGTCCTTGCAGTAGTAATAAACTCAACAGATATGTGATAAAAATTTCCACAAAGGTTTATGTTCATGCTTCCAAATCTGTGAGCCTTCTGCTGTGACGCGGTGCTTTGCTTCCGTTTTGGGTTGCCTTGTGAATATTGTGAAGCATTCCAATGTATTGGTGGTTTAGCCAGGGAATGGGGAGAACTCACACAGTTAATAGAAATTTGATTCTCTTCTCCTTTGTCTTTTAAAGCACATTGTGTGAAGTAAAAGCAACTAGTCAAATTTATTCTCTTTGGTCTTAGAGGACAGATAAGCTAAATTTAAGTAAAATAGAGGAATGGCAAATAGTAAGGCAGCTGTATCAGCCCAGGAAAGAATCTCAGATGGTGTGAAGTCAGCAAGTTTTCCTGTCTTGTTGTCTGAAAGGAAAAGTAGTGTTTTCTTGGAAACCTAGATTATAGAGAWTATGGCCTAGATGTAAGAATATGAACCACTGCATCTCAAGACTCGAGAGTCTGCTGCTTTTTTGCCTTTTTAATTGTGAATTTTCTCATGTTTCCTGCATGAATTTATGAATTAATCAAGTGAATGGGGTAATATTATGCCAGAAATAGGTTTTAAGAAGGGAGGAAGGAAAAAAGAGAATGAAGGAAAAAAAGAGAGAACATTTATAGCCAAGAAAATGATACTGAAGTAGATGAAAACTGAAAAATACGTGATTACAGACAGGAATGAATTAAGCCAGCAAAAGGAAATATAATGCTTACTTCCCCCCCCCCCCCCCCCAAGGTTAGTCATCAATGAAAACCTTTTTATAAAATTTAAAAGAACCTAGAATTGAAAGGATTTTAGGTTGAGAAATGTAAAACTTGAATTAACCTCCTTTATGTAACCAGGATGCTGCTTCCATACACCTCTAGGATTTTTTACTCAATATCTTTACTTTGTCTGTTTCTTTAGGTTTTGATAATTTAGTCATCATTTAAAGTTTTAAAATTGTTGAAAATACACATTAACGTGTCTATTCTGTCTTCTCTTCAATATCTAAATACCATCTGGTTACCTTCTGTCTCTCCTATTATTACTAATGGAAAGTCAAAAGCACCTGCTGGGGGAAATTTTAATTTTAAGATGGGCATCCTTTATAGGTCATTTGAAGCACATTCTGGATGTATCCAGGTCTCTCAATTCATTATAAAGGGTGCCTGGCTGGTGTGACTCCTTCACAGTTTAAAATCTAATTTTAAGACATTCGTCTTTGTGTGAGATAAATTATACCCTTGGGTATCTTCTCAACTAGGGGTGTAAGGAAGAATTGAACTCGTAAGAATGTATGAAATCTTCTCCATGCATTACTGAATATAAACACAAAGTAAAATAGCCTTAAAACAGTAGTTCATTAGAATGGGCTGCATACCAGAAGTTAAATATCAAAGGACCTATTTTTAAATGTATCTAAATAAACAAGCTCTCTGGAGCATTTCTATTTTTCTTCACATCCCAAAAACATGACTGTGGTATGTTTTTATCAAAAAGTCCCTGTCTTAATTCRTTATTGATATAAAATATTCCAGTAACTCTTTTTAATGGAAAATAAAATTACAGGCTTTTTTAAAAATTCTGGATTTACTTTGAAACTATGAAACCTTACTCAGGCATTTACTCATTGTTCTACATGTCATACACATTGAAAAACTACTACATCTGTGACAAGTTTTATCTTCATATGCTGTCGTAAATTTAAAATTGTGTAGTACTGCAATTATTTCTGCTCAGGAAGTACAGGGGGTCATTTTGCCTGTTTTTACTTTAAAAGCACTAACACGTTTGTGTTTAAACAGACTGACAACTTCTATGTCAAAGAATTCAAACCTTCTAAACAATATGATCTCTTATATAACAGAGATATAAAACTTTGAACTGCCCTTTGTTAGGTTTAGTGCTGTTGACACAACTTATTTCATAAAAGTCAAATGGCTGGTGGAATCCTGGGGAAACTCCCAGCTTTGAAGATTAGGTGTTCTTAAAAGCAGTATACTGTGATAAGAATATTTTACTTTTACTTCCTCTTTAACTTTAAAATGCCAAGTGGTTATATTGTGTTCCTCATATTCACTGTAAAATATCATGCTCAGTTATGAAATGTTTTGCTTTTGTAAATACAAAAYAGTTACTCGTAGAAAAGCTTTATATTCTCTCACAGACTGTTTCCTATACATAGGCACCCAGAAACTACAAAACCAGCTTATATGAGTGTTCCATGTATTTTCCTACCCTGTATTGCACAGTACACCAGGGTGGTGATTKTTACATATCTCTGTTGGTGTTGAGAAAAAGAGTCGTGATGAGTGACCCAGTACTTATAGCTAGTTGCCTATCCAGTGAAYAGGAAGAAGTTCAAGTCTTTATTAAGAATTTTTGTGCGTTCTTATTCAGCTCTGATGAGCTGAAGTCAGGGTAAATCATCTGTCAATGACAGAAGAATTTATAGAATCTTACAAATACACTTTTCCAAGTAACAGGAACATATTCAGTCATATTTCAGTGTAGTTTAACAAGCAGATAGCTGTGGAGGAAACTAATAAGAATATATGGGCCACATATAAGATCTTATACTTTCAAGAGCACTTCTTCAGGGTTTGGTCCATAGTCCCTCTGACCTTTTCTCAGTTAATGGCACATGCCTGATAACTCTGGTCACTCAGTGAAGCTTTTTCATTTTGGATCTTGCATTATCGACTCTCAAAATGCTGTCCGGCTAAAGGAAGACGTGACCCTTTCAGTATCCCAATACAATGATATATTGAAACAGTGAATTCTGCATGATTAGTCCAGGACCCTAACTAAAAGGATAACAACTGCTATGGGGGTGGAGTAATGCTTTCATTAACTAGAAACCTTGAAAGCTTCTGTAATTCATCCATAATTCATATACCATCTTAAAGTAAAATTAAATAAAAGCATTATTTTCAAAATCCAAAATAAACTACTGTGGAACTTGGACTTTTTATGACAGCAATTGTAGAACTGAGACATTCTTGCTTTGCTTATTTGTACTAAAATCAGATAAACATCTTCAATGTATCCTGCCTGACAAGGTACAACTCCTTGGATTTGCTGTTTGGTCAAGCTCTGGTTTTTCTTGCATTATTTACATTCTTGGCCGGCTTTCACTGGAGAGCATCACAAGCAGGAAAGGTTTGCCAATTCTTGTACATATTTCTTATGTTCTGCAGTTTTCATTCAGATTCAAATGCTTCATCCCTTCCCCATGTAGAGTTCTTTAATTTATTCAGGAAAAGTTTCATTACTCCTCCCCTTGTCTTGTTTACTGCTCTCATTCTTTGGAAATGCAAATATGTATTTGTCAGAGCAGGTGCCATCTCTTTTAAGCTGTGAGCAAATTATTAACCCATGAAGGAATAAAATGCTGTTCCTCTCCAGGGAACTTGATGCATGTATCCCAATATGAAGAGCTTGTTGCTGAGCCTTGTGTACATATCAACATATATATGTTGATAACTATGCTTTATATTAACAAATGAATATGAATCACATGTGTAGATCATTGTTGCATGTTGATATCAAAATAGATTTTCATCCAATTCTATGTTTGAGGGACATGTTGACAGTTACAGAGGTGCATTGAAACCTGTATGTCTACTTTCTTTATARAACCTAAGTGTCTCAAACACTTTAAACCAGTGTCTTCTACAGCCGTTTAAATGTTTTAGGGATATGCAAGAAATGGTGTGGCTGTTTAAAGAGAAGGTCTTCAGCAAAGCACAAAGTTTGGAGAGATTTTAAGCTGTTAAAAAATGAAGCACCTGAAAGCAGAACAGCTGTGGTAATGATTTTCAAYCTGTGGGCGTTGAAGAAGAGAAGATAATACTTAGTCTTACCTTGTCTTCAACAATATTGTCATTGATTCTGCAGATTTAACACAAATTCCATTGAATATGTCTTTTTTAAGATAGCCTAATAGAATTGAAGAAGGGGAGGGAAGGAAAGGCAGTTCATGACAGCMTAACCTTTCTGTCTTAATACTTTAAATGCCCCCTTAATACTCTTAAATACTGTAAAATGGATGTAAACAGCATGATGAAGACCTTAAATATTGTCATTAAGTTTATAATGGAGAAGAATGTTGTGTATCATAGATGGATTCTTTTGAAGAGTTGATAATGCAGATTACATTCCTCAATATAGTTGCAATTGGATTCTGTAAATGACAGCAGGCACAGTTACAAAAATGGAATGTTTCCCTTGGTTATTATCTAGTTATTTTTGAAAACTATATGTTGCCAGTAAAATATTTTGTTTGTATGCGCCTGTGTTTGTGGGAAGTATGTGTTGCATATGTGGCGAGTGAATACCCACACTACAGAGTGTGGTAAACATTGTAGCATTTACTTCTTTTTTTTCCAGAGAAAAATAATTATTATTAACCAGTTTGTCTGGATTTTTTTTTTTGTGGAGTCATATTCTGCACATTGTCCTGAAAATTCACTGTGACTTATTTATATCCTTATCAAGGCACTATTAGTGGGGCCAGTGAATGGGATCATTCTTCATCCCTCTTAGAAGCATAAGGATAGCTTTACTGGATGATACTGGAAGTCTGTCTGGACTAATATAATGTCTCCTAACAGTGATTATCAAGGAAGGAATATAAGAATAGGCTGAGCATTCCCAGAGTGTTCCTCCAGGCTCCAACACTCTGTACACATTTATTATTTTACAGATATCAGAGRTAGCCCATTGTTTCATTTTGAACCTGGAAGAATTCTAGTGTGCTCTTATTTTTTCTGAGTGAGTTGTTCCATCTTTTTTGTCCTCTTTTTCCAGTTCTACTGTAATCAGTTTGAAAATCCAAAAAGCTCTATATGTTATTCAGAATGCAGGTATACCAGGGATCTATACAATGAAATAAATTGTTTTATTCTCAATTTCTTTCTGAATACTCTTATTTTTGAATGCTGTCAAACACTGATCTGATGTTTTCTGATTATAGTTCCAAAATTTTATTTTATTTCTGAGTGATAACTCATCAATGATGAGCTCACTGCTCATCACTTTAAGTGTATTGCTAGGATTTTTTTTTTCTGTGTGCATTACTTTAGATTCATCAATGCTGAGGTATATGTAACTATTCCAGTGGGAAGTGGAGGACAGCATTAGCAAGCAAGAGAAAGGACAGTGAGGCTATTAGGGGATTTAGTACCTATATTATAGCTAAATTCCGTTTCAACTCTCTAAATCTTCTCCTGTATCTATCCTTAGAAACATTATGGTGTCTGAGTTAAATATTTCATTGGTATGGATGTAATAACAACTAGAATAATGACTAGATAATCTGTTGGAAGAGGATTGTTTTTCTTTATGAATAATACATAGCAAACTTGAAATTATTTAAAAGATACTCTGTGTAACCGCGTAATGTGTCATACCTCTTGCATAAATTTACTCATTTAAAGAATTATTAAAACCAAAAATAYTTAAAAAACATTTTTGAAATGTTTACATTTTTTTGTTTTTCTGTGTTTGCCGATCTTCTAATCTTAGCCTAATAAGAAATATTCTGCTACATAGTACATAAATACTTGGACTTTGTTAATTTAGGACATGGGTGTGTATATATAAGTATGCATACCTTGTATATARATTTATATTGACTACATGCTGAATATGCCAGCAAATATTCATTGCAGTTCTAAACACGATTAAATTTATAGCTGTCAGAAGGTGTCTAACAGTTTAGTTACTTACAGGAATTGAACTTTTGAAGTGGTAGTTAGAGAAACTGTTCCTAACCAAGCAACTAACCCTAGCTGGGATCAGACTAGATCTGAATGTTTTTATTTAGATTGTATGTCCAAGAGAAGCAAACTCTGTAAGTAACTGGTGCGATGTGTGTATATGTATTACTACTAAATAATTGACTTTATATTGCAATATTTTTATTATTAKTTAAAAAAAAAATCAACATCACCATGGTCATCCTCTTTTAATATAGAAATGGGAACATGGAGCTGGAGTGGATCAGATGAACCATTGTGCCTACTCATTTACAGCCTCAGGAAACATGTCATTAGATGCCTCATGCAGATTTGGGTTCACTGAGCATCAGTTTTGCACACCCTTACCAGAAGCCACGGAATGTTTCAAGGCAGTCTAAAACATAACTTAAGATTTAGAATACAAGACTAAGTCATTAAAACAATAATGTTACAAGAGGAGAGGACAAAATACTCAGATAATTTTAGTTTAGAATAAAATCTACTACTATGTCTATCTGTCTTTTGTGCTCATCTGTGAAGATATTTAAGAAAAGCAGTTACTGTCATAATTTTTTAAGGTCTGGTATTTTAAATTTAAATATTGAAGAAGGTGTGAGCAATATAACATCTTAATTTGTAAGTGTGACTATTCACACTGAGAGTCTGTTWCTTATAGTTGTACTTCTGTGAATTTGGTGATCACACTTAATTGAAAACTATATTTCCCATAAATTATTCTGTATGAACTACTCATCATTATTTATAATGCTTTTAARTAATAATGCTTGTAAATAATAAAGTGTACAGCCTGGCATTACATCATTTCTTTAATCCTTTTAGTAGAAGTTACAGTTCTGTGATGTGTTACATGAATCTAAGAGAGATATTGTCTGGTATTTCTTAGCTAGTCTGAACTAATGAGAGAGACTAGTGCCCCCTGTTAGGTGTACAGTAAAAGAATTTACATTAAAAAGAAATCCAATCAATGTTAGCTCAGGAGGATATGTATTTATTAATAACTATTGAAATATTCTGGGCTAGTAAAATTAATGAATTCTGAATGCTATCAAATGACTGTGTTATTTTGTGGATCTGAACTTAAGAAGGTGAATATGATAAAGCAAGGCAATGGCAAATGAGAAAGGCTGATGCTGTCAGACTCCTGTTACTACTCCTTTTAAAGTTTACTAATTCTGAGTATATTGAGATATGAGCAATGTTTCTTAAACTTTGAAATTTTGATGAGAAAGTGATGTATATTTTAAAATCAATGCATCAGAATTCTTACTATTGAGATTTGACCTCTGGTGTTGTGAGTTTATTTTGTGTGTATTTTCTCTAAGCTGTATTTGTCATGACCCTCATAGCAGATGCATGGGAAGCATATGCAGATAGCTTCTAACCTGCTGATACTTCGATGGATTTACATTAGACCACAATGAATTCCTGCCTCTGGAGCTTGAACATTTTTTATTATTTTTCTGTTTGTCTTGACCTTACTATATTGGAACAGTGTTTACAGTTCTGTTTTCTAGAAATATGTGAAATATATACATTCATTCTTAGAGAATTAGAATTTCAGTCACCAGTCTCCAGATAGTTAGAATTAGAATTTCAGTCATCAGCCCTCCCTTCTAGATCACTGTTGTTTCTGTACACTGCTCTACATTGCTAATTAGCTATGCATTATACGATAGTTTTTCTTCTGTTGCATAGATGCCATGGTGGTAAGAGTCTTAGAAATATGGAATCATACCAATATGACCTAGGGAATTCTTTAGTAACAATTATGTATTTCTTATGCTACATGAAAATACATATTTAGTCATACATAAAACTAGGTCTGTAAAATAAAAATGTTCATCTGTATGTCTAAGCCTCTTTCTACACCATAGAGTCAGTGAAATGTGCACTAGAAGGTGAGCTCAGCTCAGAGTTACTTCMCTTATTGCCCACCCTTTTTTATAACATATTGTAAGAAATACCTGTTACATTTCCTAAAACAGACCACCAAAAGACCAGCAAAAGGAGGAGGAAAGTCTGTCTTACAGACATGTCTTACAGACCATGTCTGTCTTACACCCCGTCTTGCATCATCTGACTGCCCMTGCAGGCCTGTTTTTACATCTCTTCTGCTACCTCCTCCATTTCCATGTCCTTGACTTCTTCCTGCTTTTCTTTTCCACTGGATGTTGATAATGCACTCCAGGGATTAGGAACTGTGAAGGTGGGACCTGCTTGGGCTCACCTCAAATAGTGATAAGGCACTGCTAGTGGTGACTACGGTGGAGGCAACTGCAGCAGAGAAACTGAATTTCTACTCCACAAGTCAGCTATTTTGCAGGTTTTGGTTGGTTTTGGTTTTGTTTGTTTGTTTGTTTGTTTTGTTTTTTTCATTGTTGTTTGGTTTTGATGGGGTTGATTTGTTTGTCTTTTGGGGTGCAAGTTGTGTGTGTCCCAAGACTGGGAGGAACTGGCATGTCTAGGAAATGAAGGGGAAAAAGAGAAAGCATTGCAATTTTTTTCCCCCCAAGTAATTATTGCCTTGAAGAGTTGGTGAGAGCTTTTTCCCCCCCTGCTCTTCTGAAATGGAAGTTCAGTAAAAATTGAGGATGCTTTCATGTGTTTGACTTAATTGTGTCTTTTTTCCTTTCAATTTCTGCAGACATCTGGTTTTCTTAGTACAGACATGATRTAGGGGCTAGGGAGTTTGCTGGTGTCCTGTTACTGGTGTTCAGTCACTGACAGGATTGTCATATGCACAGTCACACTTGATTTGCATTTTCTTTCAGTGTGGATTGACTGTATTTCCATATCAAAATATTTACTTTTCTACTTGGGATGATTACAGCAGTTGGTGATATGTGAAAAGTCATTCTGCTCTCATATTTACTGAGTGCTGTGGCTAAAATTTAGCAGGGTCTAAGAGTAAGCAGCTCCTAGGCAAAGATTCTTGGAGTTGAATGAGTCTTTACTTTCCAAATGATGAAATGGACTGTATTATTGGTATAGATTGCACTCTGAGGATTGCTTCTTTAGAAAACCAATGTGCTACAGCTAAGGATGGTTTGTGAGAGAAGATAACAGATTGACTACCAGAGCAAAGCAGAAGGAAAAGTTGGTAGGAACAACCAGACACAATCAAATAAAATCTGTCACTGTTTTTTTTTTTTTTTTTCCTCCTCTTTTGTATGTGTATGTGTGAGAAAGATGTTTAGAACCATTTTCTTGATAGGTTAAAATACAGTGATAAATGGTTGTGTGTGTTTGAGAGATACTCTGGAAGTGCTGTTGGGATTTTTTAGGAAAAGCTGTTGATCTGAGTGGAAACCTAGTGAACCACATCTGGCTCAGGCAGAGTAGGAACACTACATCTGCTGATGGGTCCTCTTGTGCTTTATGGGTCTTCCTGAATAACAAGAATGTGAGAATGGGAGGTGGAAGACTCAAGAAGGTCACATTCCTCCGGAGGGGTGAAAGGAGCCAGGATAGCTCGCAGTCTGTGTGYGAGGCAATGTGCTGTGGCTTTGGAATGGGTAGAGCAAGGAATTTTTTGTTCGAGGGCGTAAACTAAGCCCTTAGTGAATTCCAGAGCCCAAAAGGAACAAACAAAATGTTGTGGTGAGTGAGMAACATCCAGTTAGAGAGATGTGAAGTGGTGCTCAGGAGAAGCACACTGGGATSAAGGATAAATTGGAGGCTTTGATGTCCAGAAGGTGACAAGGAGGTAAAAGGTTCTTTGGAAAGGGAAAGAWAGATGTGTCTTCATGTTGATGTTGCAGTTACTGTGATTTCATATAAAGTTGTTAGATATYCTTTATGACATTTTGCATCTCACTTTTTTTTTTTGTTGCTAGCATTCCATTTGGACCTATTTTGACAGACGTATCATCTGCATGACTAAAGCCATTCTAAATATGAAAAAGAAATGCTCCCTTACGTCATTCATATTCAAACAAACCCAGCCCAGACCAATCCCAAATCTGGATCACCCATGGGAAGTGATATTGCAAAGCCAGTGATATCCTATGTGTGCTGAGTGAAGGGTGAGAGTTAGATTCAATATACCTCTTGGGTATTTTAGAATTACTATCTATATCTATAAAATTTGACTAACAAATACTGATAATCTAAGAGCATTGGTTGTGCTATGAAAAGACTGGAATKCTTAGATAACAGCCATTTAATGAAGTGCATTGAAACTTTTGTTCTAAGTCAGACAGGAGATAATATGAAGCTGTACTGATGCAGGAGGTTGTTGTTCTTTTGAAAGGGGTTACAGATGACTTCACCAGGGAATTTCTGGCCATGTTCCTCTGTGTATCTGTTATAAAGTAACATCTCCAGTGCAGTGTAAATAAAGTATTCATTTATATAATCAGAAATAGGAACTTTATGCTTACTTMGGTGTTTTACAGAGCTCTCATTTTCAAAAGCAGGTAAAGCAGCAAAGTCGTGGTGTTTTTGCAGCATTAAAATTTATAGTTGCACTTTGTGCCAGAGAAATAGTCTTAAAAGAGAGTAGACAATAACAAGACAGGACAATATTTTTTTGTTTCTCGATTCTCTGCAGAGCAGGTGAAGTGCATCTAAGGTATTTGGCRTGATGAAATTTGTTCGCAGTGTTGACAGACACTAAAACAAAGGTCCCACTCCCTCCCGCAGCCCGTGGGCCTTTCTGTGACTGTGTCACCTGCACTGTTTGCAGTGTCTCCTGTGTAAGGACTGAGATGGCACTGGTCAATTGTGAGGGTAATGTTAGAATGTCAGATCCCAAACTTTCTGCTCATGGCCATCTGGCCTCTCTAGGTCTGTGCCCCCACAGCTGCTTGCTTTTGTTGATGTGGATGATGCTGTTGGCTGTTCTGCTGCTGCCAGAGCAGCACAGGGTGTTACTGATGAGGGTGTGAGTGGAAGGGAAGGGAGTCACCAGGACTCCTCTCCTGGGAAAGCTGGGACTCCCTGTGCAACCCCTGCATCGCGGGGATCCTTTTCTGCTCTGCAGCCATRGGGCTGTTTCCCATGTGATGCTATCAGTCCATGAACCCTTTTCACCCATTTGGGAATAGATAAATATTAAGGGTATAACTCAGGGGTAATGCTGCAGCTTTCTAAATTTTTCAGAATATTTTTTCATGAAAAGTATTTCAGCTAGGTAAAAAAAAGTACTTTGGGACATGTTGTTCCATTTATTTTTTAAGACTATTCTCCATTGAAATCACTGGAGAGTTCTTAAAACAGATGGCATGATGTGGGCCATTGTAATGCAATTTTCTTTGTAAAATTCTGTGTCTCAGGGCAAATTTACCACAAATGGAGCAATTGTGATGTCCCATAAAAGAGAAGACATGTTTTTGCAACGTTTGATAGATCTGAAAAGTATGCATAACTCGGGCAACTCTGCCAGGCAAGCAAGCCTGGTATTTTCACTAAAGWATTTTGGGGCTTTTGGAGTATTTTGAAAATGCTAGTATGTTAACTGCTCTGACTATTCAGGAAAACTTAGTACAACCAAAATTTTAAACATTAATAAGTACAGTATTATCTGACATGATGACTACCAAGAAGTCATCTAAGACCTTTCTCCCCTTGAACTTTCTGGAAGAAAAAGAATATACAATTTTTGTTAATACTGTTTACTGGAACTTTTTATTTAGTATGTATAGATTTCAAAGCCATAAAGTAAAGGAACACTGCATAGATGTCAAAATAGAAATACTTTAGAGTGATCTTTCTGGTTCACAAATAATCAGTGGAAGTATTTATCTCATCTATTATCTGAGCTAACTTGGACTTAGTAATTAATTAAGCAACACTATTGCAGGAGATCTGCTGCCATTATTGATGATACTTGTTATTAAAAAGGCTAGATAAATTTTGTGAATAATTAAAATAGGGATGGAATATGCAAAAGAACATGAAATGTTATTTATTTTCATCAGAGTATTCTGATGCATCTATATAGAAATGTGTATGTTCATAATTTCACCTGTATCATAGGCAGGTTTCTAAAATACTAACAAAGACAGGATAGCAGTTATGTTCGTTATACTGATGTTGAAGAAAAAATGAAAATAGGAAACATAAACATATGGTGTGCATATATTTACAACAGTATATTTTACAGTGAATTTTTTAGGTGTAGTAAATCTATGTTTTTAATTCTTCTAAGATGCCAAAGGAAATAACTTGCTTATTTTAGTTGTGCCAATTTAAGAAATGTAAGCTAAATCTGGTGATGCAGTTTGTGCCTGGGAACCTAGAGGAGTGGAAACTGCTAGCAAACATTAGACATCTGTAATAATTTCTTGAATAATCTTTTGCGTATCTGAGAAGGCCAGATCTGAAAAAGGCCAAAAGTTCTCATTTGCTTTTGAAAGCAGAGAATTGGGCATTTTGCAGTTTTGTATTCCAAGTAGCAGCAGCTTTTTCATAATTTCTCTTTACTCTTCTTCAGGTACATGCCTGTTCTTTCCTCAAGGGGAAAGACAACACAGCAGTTGAGATTCAGAATAAGGTGATCTGTATTTGGTTTTGGCACGTTGTTCAGAATCTCCATCTTCCTTTTTTTAGGGTGCTTTTACTAGGACAAAGAAGCAGATACATTGAGTGTTTCTGGTCCTTGGGGTGTAGGCTCACCTCCTCCCAGCACCATTTTGGATAGAGCTTGGCTTGTGCTAGCCCAACTCTGTGGAAAAGGGGTGGAGCTGCTGGAACTGGATGGGAGCAGTGACATTTTCTAACAAGGTCCCCAGCATGGGTGACTGGAAAACCAGGACCCTGAAGCAAACCACAGTATGAATCTCAAGTAATCTAAAAAGAGCCTCAGATTTCTGGAATGGTGTTGTTATTGTGCATATGTAGTTAAATCTGTAGGTGACAAGGTTTCATCAGTAGTCTCTACTTCCTTTGAACTACTTCTTGTTTTAATTAGTGATGTATTAACTAAAGCTAGCTCTACATGAGAGAAGGGGAATTTTAATTAAAATTCTGTGTCTTGGTTAAGTAGATATCAATGATAATTTTTATCATCTACAGCTTTATTTTAAGTTATTAAATACATTTTTTAGGCATTTAGACTTAAATTTACCAATTCCAAATTGATAGGATAGACAAAAATAAAGCTGTTAAGAAGTACAACTGTTTTACTGGCTTGCATAAATTAGCACTGTTTATGTGTTTACATATATTCGGTTACAAATCTCAGTTCAGTTTCTGACTTTTCCACGCATTCCTGTGTGATAGCGAGCAGATTATTCGAGAACAAATGTTTCAGTGTGTCTAGTGAATTTGAAATGCAACAATTAATGCCAGCTGAGATCTAGTCACTTTTGAAAAYTTACCACTAGGTCTGTATTAATTTTTAGGAATTTCAGTTCTCCACTTCCTTTCTGTATATTGGGATATTTCTCTTTTTCTTATTTTCTAATCCTTRGACTTAAAAGAAAGCTGATCCGTACCATTGTCCTGTCTGTGATATAATCACAGCATCATATAATGGTTTGGGTTGGAAAGGACCTTACAGGCCATGTAGTTTCAAACCCTCAACCCGCATCCCCCCACACTATGGGCAGGGACACCTTCCACTAGACCAAGTTGCTCAAAGTCCCATCCAATCTGACCTTGAATGTTTCTGGGGATGCGGCATCCATCACCTCTCTGGGCAACCTGTTCCAGTGCTTCACCACTCTCACTGTAAAGAATTACTTCTTAATATCTCATCTAAACCCACCCTCTGTCAGTTTAAAGTTCCTTTTGTCCTATTACTACCTGCCCTTGTAAAAAGTCAACTTTCTTGTAGGACCTTTTTAGTTACTGGAAGGCTGCTGCATGGTCTGCCATGGAGCCTTCTCCAAACAACCCCAACTCTCTCTGTCTTCATAGGAGAGGTACTCCAGCCCTCTGATCATCTTTGGGTCCCTCCTCTGAACTCTCTCCAATAGGTCCATGTCTATGTTTGGGATCTCAGAAAAGGATGCAGTGTTCCAGGTGGGTCTCACCAGGGTGGAACAGAGGGGCAGAATCCCCTCCCTTGCCCTGCTGGCTGTACTGCTTTGGATGCAGCTCAGGATATGTTTGGCTTTCTGGGCTGCAGGCACACATTGTTGGGTCATGTAATGCTTCTTGTCCATGAACACCCCCAAGTCTTTCTCCCCAGGCCTATTCTCTGTCCATTCTTGGCCCAGCCTGTATTTGTGCTTGGAACTGCCCCTAACCTAAGTGTGGGACCTTGCACTTGGTCTTGTTGAACTTTATGAGGTTTGCGTGGACCCACCTCTTAAGTCTGTCAAATTTCCTCTGGAWGGCATTCCTTCCCTCCATTGTGTAAATMTTATCTCAGTTTCTGCTTTTGTAATACAAGCACATAACTACTAATTATATTGTTATTACTTGACATTCTTCATCTGTTTCATTGGTCAAGCCAGCTTGTAAAAAATGAGCAGAAAAATTAGGTGTATTTAGGCACTGGATGTTAGAGTGCAGACACTGTAGTTTGGGTTAGAAAAGCAACATGGTCCCCAGGCTGCATGATCCCAGTTGCCCAGTTCATCTTAGCTCTGGGATTTCTACTTGTGCAGTCTAAGCAGCTAAGTGTAAACAATAGTACCTTGAATTTTGGTTCACGGATTTGTATGGATGCACATCACCTGATAGTGGATCACCTTTCTCTGTGGTGATTTTTGTTTACATTTTCTTCTTGGGGCTAATAGCAATTTTTTCTTGGGTAAAACATCATATGTTACTTGGCATGCCTCGGATGAGAAAACAGAGGGGCTATCTGTCTTGGTTTACTGCAAATATAAGCAAAACAACTTAATTATGAAATTTTACTGGGTTACAGCAAAATCACTTCTGTGAGTATCCATTGGAATATATAAACAATTTTAAGTTAATTTTATATTTTTGAGGATGGACAGTTTATGAGGCTTTAGCTGATCTTTAGAGAAGGTTCTCAGAAGATAAAACTTCTGTTTCATGAGGAAGTATAACTTTATAATTTAGAATAGAACCTTTGGAAAAAGAACTTCTAATGGAATGGTTTTAAATAACAAATTTGTATAGAATTATTTTTCTCTCTTTTTTCAATGTCATGAACTATACCAAAATGGGATGACATTAGTAAACTTAGTGACTTTCAGATTACATAGCTGTGATATTCTTGTGATATAAAGAGGATAAAAGTAGAGCAAACTCTTTTAGGCTTATTTCATATGTGGAAGAATTCAATTGTGCATGTTTTAATGCAGGGCATGTGAAAGGAATGACTCACAAATAACAAATCACTTAGTAATGTTAAACAGACATTTTTTACTGTAAGGGTGGTGAGGCACTGGAACTGGTGAGACTCTGAAGGTTGCCCAGAAAAGTTGTAGATATCCCATCCCGGGAAGTGTTCAAGGGAAGGTTGGATGGGGCTCTGTGAAACCTGGTCTAGTGAAAAGTGTCCCTGCCTACGACAAGGGCCTTGGGACTAGATGATCTTTAAGGTCCCTTCCAACCCAAGCCGTTCTATGATTCTGTGATTTTATGATTTCTATTAACATAACTGTTTTTAAAATTCATATGGTCTCCAGTTGATGAAAGTGAGTTCTACAAGGGTGGCTCCTGGGAAGAGTGTTATAGGTGTACATCCTCTGCCTGTTGGTAAGAGTAGACCACACAAAGGACTTTGGAAAATCTCTTTGAAAACTTTCATGGATCAATTCAGAAAGATAGAATAATTCTTAACTCCTAAAAAATCTGCTTTTTTTTTTTTAATTGTTTTTATATTCTCTCTTGTAATATTTCAGTGTAATTCAAGATTGTGATATAAATGTTTCATACACAGTCTTCTCATAAAACATCTAGACCTTTAGAGATGACTTTATACAAGTAGATGGAAGAACTATTACAATAGTTGCTGGGTACAAATTGAGCTATATAAAGCAAACATAGGGTAAAAATCTTGAAAAACCAATGAAAGATGAAATGTGCCTTAACAAGCTTGTGCCTATTCATACCTAACAAGTTTTTTTCTTCATAGTTTCTCTTTAATAATAAAGAAAGCTGAGCATAAACCTTGTAGGTAATGTTGCCATTTTCAGGATCACGTGGAAGTTCTACAGGACCAATTTTTAAACTCTTAGGTTTCAGTGCAAAACAAATTTTAAACATTTTTGTTTGAGATACCTTTGTTTCATTAAGCAGACCTTCAGTTGGCTTAAGGTAGTTATACAGGTATGTTCTACATGTTAAGTTTTAGGATCGTAAAGTTTGAAGCAAAGGAAGCAATTGAGAAGGAGTTGAACATCTGACTTGCGATGCATCAAGTGCAGTGTGTGCATCCCAGTGCTTCAGCTGAGAAAACAAGAAAACTAACAGAACTGATTGCAGGTTGAAAGCAGAAAGGCTTCTATAGATGTGAAATAGTGTAATAGATTCAGGTTTGTGATAGTTTGCAATGAGTGCTCTTGCCTTTCAAGTTAAGAATATAAATTTATGAAGGCAGTACATCTCTAATTAGGATTACCAGGAGTGGTAGTGCTCTTACCTGGTACTTCTGTTCTGTGTGGGAGTGGAGTCTGTAAGATTGAATCATGTAATTATTCCTCTTATAGAAGAACAAATGTAGTGTTACCCACTTACCATCCATTGTATTATAATTTTTTTTTGTCATTAAGGAGGAATTCTATAACAATTTAAGCGCAGAAACAATTAATTTTTGAGTTTCTTTTTTTGTGTATTTATTCTACTTTCCTCCTACTTTATCATCCTCTTTGATTTCTGACTTTTTATTAGTTATCATATTCTAATAGATAAGACTTTCTGATATAAGGCTTAAAAATATATTAAAAATAGACTAAAGGTTTTTTTTTTTCATTCCTCACTAGATGTATTTGTTTATTTTGAAACAAAATGAAAGGAAGTGTATAAAAAATTGTTTATATTTTGCTTTTTAAAGCTATGGTAGAAATGAATTGCACTAAAAATGATTAATGGTTTAAGTGACAATGTTTATGATTCAGAAGTAAACATATAGATGATTTTTAGTTTATGACAAATATAATAATAGCAAAAAAGGGCTGACCTACACGGTAAAAGTGTTCCAATATGAAGATTATTTAGTAGTTGTTTGGCTCTTGGCTACAATTTGTGGATAGGATTAAAACTCCCTTGGGCAAAATCCTGTGGGTCCCCAGTGGAATTGCAGAGGATGAGGAAACAAGCATCAACATTCAGCAAAGTCAGGGGTAATTGTTTCAAATTTCAAGCTAAAGTCTTACTAAGCAGATTCAGTCTTTTTATCCAACAACTGTGTGTTTAAGGCAAGTTGTTCACTGGAGTAGTATAATACTTCACATGTGTTTGTCCTCTGTCTCTTTTCAGGTAATTTTGGGCATGGTTTACTACTGCATTCTAAGCAGGTTGTTTGCAAGTTTATCGGTAGTATAGGCAAAAGGAACTGGAATTTGGCAAAATTGGACATTTGTCTTCATAGGCTGGTGAGGACGGGTGATGCTGTTGCCCTCAAAATGTCATGGGGGGCAAAGTGCCACCAGTGTCCCCTCAGCATATATTTAGCAGTCTATAGACAAAGCAAGCAAAACCAAAACCAAGTCTTGAAGGGATTTGTGTGTGCATTCCAGACCTGCAATAGGATACCAGCTACCCTTTTCTCTCCAAGTATAGTGTAGCATAAGTTAAACTCAAAATTGATCTTAACCTTCATTTAGCTTGAAGTTTCCAGCATCTGTTCTCAGACTTGAGCAAAGGCTTGTGTCTGAAAGCTTCATGTGTTAGATATTCTACTTCTTTCTGCCAGTCCCACTTTTTTTCCTGTCTGTAGAGAATCATACATACAGTAGCAATAATTTCAGTGTCAAGGACTACTGTGTAAAAACATAACCTAAATCTGAGGAGGATTAATTGCAACATTTAAAGAGAGGAAATAATTAGGTAGAACTCCAGAAAAAAACATGCTAGAGAAAGATAACAGAAATGCAGAACCTCTCTCAAGAGAAAAAAATATATTTAAAATGCAAGCATAAAATAAGCTAGCTCAGACAAAAGATTCCCAAGGGAAAGAGGAGACAGGATCAATTTTTTTTTTTCTTCTTCCCTTTAAGATGGGAAAAACACTGGGAAATGCAAATTAACAAAAGTAAAATTTTATGGAAAAAAATTTTATGGAAACTGAACACCATGGAAAAAGAACACAAACTTAAGTTGCATAAAACTGTAATTATGTACCTTTATCAATTAAAAGTGCAATTAAGTACCAGTTTTTAGTTGTTAAAAAATCTATGGGAATATTGGCACTTAGCAGCAAAGCATTTTGTAGACAGCCTAACATGTTTAAAATGGTGGGGTTTAAGATGAAGTCTTTGGATGAAGAGCTGAACATTTACAATATAACCGCTTAGTATACTGAAGTCAGTAGGTGGAGGACATAAATTTCACTGTTGTCTTCTCATACTCTTCTGAAAAAAAATCAGCACAGTTAACCATGAGGGTGTAGGGTTTTCCCATCTGAAAGATCAGGCAATGTATTAAAGTTGTGCCTTTACACAAGTAAAGACACAAGTCTTTAAGTCTGTAAGTCTGTCTGTGTGGGATGGAGAAACAGACAAACAAATGAAGGACCCTCAATTAGAAAATGCACTTCTATCCCTGGCCAGATCTCTAGCGTTTAGTTCCGCAAATGCCAGTTCTGTGTCTCAGTTTACTCAATGGCAGTATAGGAACTGTAGGAAAATTGTTAAGGATATAAAATGAGATGAGAGACTCAAGGTGTGTTTATGCTGTAGAAGGATGTGAGGCCAAGCTGCCTTTAAGTAATGGTTTCAGGTAGAGAGAGCTGTGGACCTGTGACAGCCTGGATTTCAGCATCCCTTGGACACGTGCACAGGAGGTCATGCAGAGCTGCAGAGCCTGGTCTGATGCTTGTGGTGCTGAGCCGACTTGGATCTTCCCTTCTGGCTTTGCTTCAGTAAAACTGCCTTGCTCATACTCTGCTGGAGCATCCACATCTCTAGTGGCAGTATGGACATGCCATTAGAGCAAATTCTAGGAACACACGAGTGGCAATGCTCACCGAGCCTTCACAATAATGGAAGCAAAGTTTTTAAGAAGTTATTGTCTTCTTGGAGCTGAACTTGAACAGGTCAGGAATTGTGTGGGTGAATAGGGAATTGTACTTTGTGATGCTGCTGCCACCACATAGTTTACTTCGGGTGCAGATATGTATTCCTGTAGGCAAGGGACCACCTTACTTTGATAACCCGTTTGGTATCTCACTATCACTGAACTCTTACAGTAAAGCTCATCAAGAAATATGAAACCATGTGTAGTTGTCTAGAACGCTCCACGCTATCCCGGTGGACAGTGACATAGTGCCAGCTATTCATATCCCAGGACTGCAATAATTTAATCTTCTCCATGCAGCGCTCTCCCTAGGGGAAAAAAAAAAAGTAAAAATTCCAACTAATAGAAAACAATCTAGAATGAACTTCTGCTGTGAAATTCTTTAACCTGCCTGCTAACCTGATCTCTATTCTCTTTAAAGATTTCCTGGAGATTAAATCAGGTTCGTATTTTCACAGGTTATTTATAAGGAACTCCAGTGTCCTGTTCCCAGTTTATTTTAAAAGTCCATAAAGTATTTGAATGAGGACAGCAGTTAACAAATCTTTTCCTCGAGTGCTGTGGAACAGTTTCATCATAAGACTAAACAACATCTCTTCAAAGGCTTTTTTCCGAGCATGAAGTAGGAATTTCTGCCCCAGGAAATTAAGGGTCATCAGAATTCTTCCCCAGATGTAAATTACACTTTTCAGCTTTGCTTTCCTCTAATGTAATCACCCCTAGAGCACCTAAATATGGAGAGATTAATTAAATCCAACAATTAAACAAAAAAATCCCTGTGGTTTATTGCCAACAAAAGTTAATTGTTGGCAGAATTTAGAGGTTGCGCCATGAGAGGGAAATGAAAGAGAAGAGGAAGAACATATGGCAGATGATAGTCAAAGAGCTTAACCTCTGTTGAGATGGGCTCAAGTACTTGTGGTGCTGGTTGTGGGGAGGCCTATATATGAGGGATGCACTTCTGGAGCTGGCTTTCCTGGGGAAGGTGGCAGATGCATATTTTTGAATGCAGAGGTTGTCCCTAAGATGTTTATTCCATGAGGCTCTAGATTTTGGAGGAGTTTTGGTGGATAGAGATAGTTTTGGATGTAGACATAGTAGTGGGTGATATGGAAAGAATTGGTTGAGAGATTGATTAATCCTCTCATCAGAGTGATTTATCTAGTGGATAGCCTAATGTGCTGTGTTACAGAGAGCTTACTATAGATTACATGGATACACCTATAAAATCTAGTGCTTTCTGTCCCAGATTGCTTTTCTCTATTTATTAAAGAATGTCAGTCATAACCTTTAGTGATTCAGCCTTCTTTTAAGACTTTTAATATTTAAATAGTATTTTTTTTTAAATTCACCAATTTCAAAATACTATCAGCTGTCTAGAAATCCTTCTGTCTGAACAGAAGGATTTTCTACTTTTTTTTCTACTTTCTGTTGAGGTGAAGTTTTCTCTCCCCCCCCAGTTTCAATATGTTTATAATCAGTCACTTATACAATCAAAATATTATTCAATGTGGTCATTCAGTCATACAAAAAAGGGGTTTCAAATTTTAATGGCCMTATGGACAAATTTGCTTGTTTAATCATTGGTGTAAAATAGTAAGAAGCATGAGTAACTCTTCAAATTTTCTTTTTAAATTTTCACTTTTTAAATCTGTTTTCCTGAAATTGTTACTGAGAAGTTTTTAACATTGGGAACACCTCCTTGAACTCTCTTTTGGAGGAGATTTTTGAATTATGTACTATTTCTCTCATAAGCATAAATTAAATTCCAATGGTGGTGTGGTTTTATTTTTTTTTTTAGTTTATTCAGTTATATTATTTAAAGCAAGAAAAAAGTCTTTATAAACTTATGATGCATCAGCACAAATATATTGTGGTATTTTCTTGTCCCAGATTCTCCTTAGGTTTCATTTATTTCAATATTTTTTTTAGTGAAGAAAACCCTGAGAAATTTCAATGTAGTTCTTCTGACTTGGTAGGTAATTAATGTAGCAACCTGGAAACAGCAAGCCTGGGAGTTGGAAAATTTAAGATCTATCAGAAGTTGCTTTTAAAGAAGTCATGTGATGAAGTTATGAAGTTACATGAAAGGTATCCTGGTTTTGGCAAGGATAGGGTTAGTTTTCTTTTTAGTAGCTATTACAGTGCTGTATTTTGGATTTAGTATGAGAATTATGCTGATAACACACTGTTTAGCTGTTGCTAAGTACTGCTTACCCTAAGTCAAGGACTTTTCAGTTTCCCATGCTCTGCCAGTGAGGAGCTGCTCGAGAAGTAGGGAGGGAGCATATCCAAGGCAGCTGGCCAGAGGAATAATCCATACCATGGAATGTTGTGCTCGGAGTATAAATTGCGAGGATTTGGCGGATCACTGCTCAGGGGAGGCCARTTGCTTCTCAGGTGAGCAACTATATTGTGTATCGCTTGTTTCTCTTGGGTTTTATTCCACACTCTCCTTTTGGTACCTTGCTTTTCATTATCATTATTATTCTTAGCAACTTTGCTTCCATTATTAAACTGCTCTTATCTCAATCCTAACTATACTCAGTTGCTGTCTTGCATGCTGATCAGTTTTTATCAGTGCTCAGTTTTTGTTGCTAATATTTTTCACTGTCACAAACTGTAGTATTGGTGAAATGTTTTCTCAAAGATTCAAGTATTCTGCTTATCCTGCCACAATGGGTTTTGTGTTGCATGTGTTCCTAGTGTTTACTGATATATTCCATATAAATAATTTAAGGAAGTGAATTTGAATAATTGCTTCTCTGAGGAATACAGTCCATATCTTTGTATTAAAATTTAAACGGATGTTTTTACATGTCCCAGCCTAGTACACCTAGGAATAAAGTAGTCAGAAAAACAAGCATGCGAATTGTGCTGGTCACTTCTTTAAAGGGAGAGATTTTCACCTTAGTAAGCAAACTGTCATTGATTTCAGTGTATCAATGTTTACAGTTTATATTTCAAACTTATGTTAATTTACATCAGTAAACATACTTTACTAAATTGAAAAAAGTTTACTGCTAAAAAGCCTTTATGCTAAATACAGTACAAAACAAGGGATGTTATTAAGTAAAATAGGCAATTTATGTAGGAAAAAGCTGTTGTGTTCTGTTATGGGACTTCATTTTTTTCATTCATGCCATTTTAAGCAGCAATTTTAAGTAATTGCACTACTTCTGTATGTGAGACTAAAGAAACCAGAGTGGTAATCAGCAGATATTTTTGATTGGGTTTTTTGCCCATCAAACTCTCAATACTAAACTTTCAACTATGCAAATTTGGAGTATTTCTGACATTAGAGACATTGTTCTCTACAAAGTGTAAAATCAATTGCAGGAACACCTACACATGTCTTGTATATCTGTACATAGTGCCTGCCTCCAAGAAATTAATGATTGTTAGCATGTTTATTTGGAAGAAGAGAGAAAAGTTTCAGACACGTGTAAACGTGTTATCTGACATGTAAAAATTCTTCTTTGGAAAATCCATGATGTCACCTACACTGAAAATCACAGGATCTGGCTAACCGTGGTGAAAGTGTAGGACCCTGCCGAAGGAAATACCAAATACATTCTGTACAGAAAAGTTCTCGAAAGGTGTAATTGCTTCAGCCTCCAGAGCAATTAAGGTATAAAATATTCTGTGTTACTTATTCGTATTCGGGCAAAAATCATGTATAAGTCCTGTTGTGGAAAACTGTCGTTTCCGTGGAAGGAAACTTGCTGTAGCTTTACCCTGTGCTCCCTTCATGGATTAACTGTCAATTCATCAATACAATGAAATTGTGTGTGAGTTGTACATTATGGAAGGGCTGGTAGAAAGCAGAAGATGGCTGAGCAAGTCAAAAAGCCAGTTTCTAGGCTGTTCTAGGCTTTCCTGTTACAGTAAACAGAAATAAGTCCCTTAAGGCATGCAGTAAGATGAGTGCCATGCCTTCAGTCACGGCAGTGAGGCTGGACCTCAAAAGAAGCTCTCCTGCCTTTCAGGGAGTCCTGGTGGGTTGGTTGAGAAAGTGGATGAGTTTCCATGGGCTGAAGTTTGAAGCTGAAGTCAGTGTTGTTGATCAGTTTTGTAGGACTGATATAATTTATTTTTTTCCCCACATACTCTCCAAAAACTCCTCTTTCTTGCAGTGAGGACTGTACAAGGTGGAATGAGATTATCTGAGTTGTGAGGTTGCCATATAGGGAATTTGCCTCTATATTTGTTTTTTTTTCCTCCACTGTATATTCCTTTCTCTTCTCTCAGCCTGGCTTCTGTAGAGCAGCTGAGGATTTCGGTGGCATGGGGAATTCCTGGAAATCTAAGTTTGTTAGCAATGTTGGCTGAATGCTAAGTAATTTGATTTGTATAGTTTTTAACAAAGCTTTGCTTCCTAGTTTGGGTATGTGGCCTGGTAGGAATCCTGACAGAACACTTAGTAAACTCTCAAATCCAGAAAGGAAAACATGTTATAAAAAGGAGACTCGAATTCTAAGACATTATAGTCAGTGGATAGAGGAGATCTCAAGACTTTTTTTTTCTAATTCTTTTTGTCATTAAATGGATGTTTTATTAATGTAGTGTTTCTAATTTCTCTTATTTGTAAGGCCTGCTTTGTGTCTGGTTGAGAAGGCTGTGAATCTTGCCTGAGTGTATACTAACAAATTGTATGCACAGATCTGAGTTTCCCAAAATAGGTCAGGCTCTTAGAGGATTGTTGGAAAGTTCCCTACCTGACATCCTATGTATTTTAACTGAATGCTGTATTGTATTCTTCAAAGTAATTTATCTCTGCATGAACAGGTCAAATCACTGTGTGTATCTGTTTAGAGCTGCTGATCTTTATTTTGTCTACCAGCAAGCACATTTGATTAATGTCGTAGTTCAAGATTCTTTTCTTCTTACGTGATGGTATTATCCCTGTTACTATTTTCCTCTTCATGTACTTATGTATAGGTTTCTCACTGCATGACCTTCCTGGAGTACTTAAAGAGCACTAAAATGAAGTGTAAAGTAATGCATTTATATTAAACACTACTGAAAAAGAACATATAAATTAATGAATATTTTCTTCTACAGAAAATAGGATATTTGCATAGTATATAGGTGATCTTCCAGTGTATACCTTTTAACAAATGGTTCACATCATGTAGCACAATATGCATTGATGGCTCTTGTCCTCAGCATCTGTATACTGTGCTTGCTTTCGTATAACTACAGTGTTATCTGTATAAAATGCAAAAATGTCACTCTAAAAGATTCAACTGTGAAAAATTAAGCGATGCAGGGATCTTTCCTTATTTAGGACTCTGCTGCAGCAGAACTTAACAGGAAACTGAAAAAAGGAAGTTCCYATAAAGTTCCTTTTTTGACATCTTCCCCTTTATGTTTCTGTATATTCCTGCATCACACACACTGAGGTGGAGTCAGGACCTGGCTGTAGTCCAAAGACCAGCTAGCCATCCTCAGAAGACTCCCTACCTCCCTGTTCCTGTTCCCAGATTACACTTGTCAAATTAGCTCCTCTACATCTCCCACAGCCTTCCCTTTCAAAGGACAGAACTTGCATTTGGAGAGTTTTCCAAAATAAAAATCTAGCCTTAAATTCTGTTGTATATTCCATGATTATTGCTGTCTTACACAAACTATATCTTCTTTCCTGTGAGCTGCCATGCCCATATTAAATTGTTTCTGTTGCTGTCGTCTCGTTCAGGACACAGTATGTTTTGTTGGTAGAAAGAAAAGCTAGTTCTAAGCTGTAGAGCTTGGGTGTCTGGTAAAGGGGAAAGGATATCAGAGTTGGTCATTTAGATGTAAAGTTGGAGAAGGGAAATTCAGTGGGAAAACATTTGTTTTCCCTRCCCATGTATTGTGTATGCAACAAACTTATAGACAGTGGTCATCTAAAGGTATTGCATATGAACAGATTGATCAGATTAGAGTGCACAGACCTTACTAGATATAGTATTTCTAATGGTAAGCTGCTTATCACAAATATTCATATTCAATAATCAAGACAATCTTTAACTGTATGGTATTCAGTAATGTTAGCTTTTGCAGGTAATGAAGCTGATGTAGTTAAGGATACAAATAGTAAAACTCGATAAAATTGTGGTAGAAAATTTTGGTTATGTTACATCAACTATGCAAATACAATAAACAAATTCTGTAAAATCTAATCAGTTGCCAAGAGTATAAGAAATATGTACCTATTTGAAGAAATAAAACTGTCTTCAATACAATCTGATCAACTGCCAGAAATGAAACATCTATAATTTGATTAAAATGGCCCTGTTGACCATAGTTATTTTTTCTTGCCGTGAATAAAAGGATTGACATTCACAAGACAAAATGATAGCTTTTCGTACTGAATAGCACTTCTAGCTTTTGTAGTTGCTGACCTTTTTTGGGCACTGAGGTTGGTTGATTCACTGGGGATTGGGGACTGATGTGCCTTGTACTTGGCCAATATTATCCACATTAGTGTTGCTTTTTTTCATCCCAATCTCCATGCTCCTGTTAGTTTTTTTATTTTTTCAATTATATTATTCAGTTATATTATATATTCAAGCAGTGTTTCTAGATCTTCCAACTTACCATTGTTTTCTTCTAACTTGAGGAGATGAAAAGCATAGGAATTTCTTCTGGTACAAATTTTTAAAAGGCAAGGCAGCTGTTATTGTATTTAGACAGCCTTACTTGCTCATGGTATAGTTCATGCATTCAAGTCATTCACCAAGAAGGGTCTAAGAGCAATGAAAGCATGCTCTGGGACTAAGGTGTCTTCCTGCATGAATTTCTTTGTCCAATAATGGTACTGTTATATATAAGACAGTAAGGAAAAAAAAAGGAAAAAAACGGTGTTGTCTGATTGGGTTAATGTAGGGTTTTTTTAAGATGCTTCCATTCCTAGCTTTTTTTTTTCCTTTCTCTCTCCTCATGACATCTTACTGCTTTTTCTTTTTTTTCTTAGCTACCGACTTCTTCCTCCTTAGCACTCATTCCATTACTGTGTTAGTCTCTTCTGGTCTGAATTTTTTGTTGTACTGTGTTAGTCTCTTCTGGTCTGAATTTTTTGTTGGCTCTTTTTGTAATTTGACCCTTGTAAATGATACATTGCTAGACATATGAAGAGATTCCACTTACAGTCTAAAATTAGCTCTCTAGTCTAAACTGGTCTTCTAGGCAACCTCTGTAATCAATAAAAGATAAATAGCACAGGAGGCAATTCATCAYACTTGAAGATTATGTTGAAACTGGGAGGATTAATTGCTGTCTGGGCCACCTGTCTCTTTGTGATGATTAAAGGGAGCGCCTGAGATGACAATCTCAAATGAGGTACCTGACTTTCAGAAGGCTAAAATTAGGTGAAAAGTAGCCTGCCTACCTGTTGTTCTGGGAGTGGTGTTGGTAATGCATTGCTTTCAGAAGGTGTGTTCTACAGAGGTAGAAACTGCATAAAATCAGGATGAAAAGGCACCCACAGTTTGATTTTCTTTTTTTTTGTTCCTGAACTGATTTGTGATGGTACCAATGGCTATATTTGATTTTCACTAGCGACCAGCAATGTTGTGATGTTCTAGAAATCAAACCTCTACTATTTTGTTCAAATAGTTAATATTTGTATAAGTCTTACGTGAAATTCTCAGCAAACTGCAGAATCTATTTCATTTTTGTCATGGAGAGTTAGAAGCTTCAGAGCATTTCTGASAAGGCCACACAGTGCTGTACAACAACATAATTGGATTGCTGTAACTGGGTGTGTACCCAATTTTAAAATCATAAGGAACTAAGATTACTGATAAGATAGTATCTACTGTTTCAGTTTTTACTAAATCAGGAAGATCTTCATACAGTGTATCCAGTTGTATTTGATCATATGCAGTTGATAACTTTTGATGAATGCTGCACATAAGCATTTGGAATAAAAAAATAATTCGGAAATACATATAAAACAATTTATGGAAAAATATTGTATGGAAAGATTTTGAGCAAAATTGTATATGAGAAAATATTTGTCACTTACAGCTCTTCCCATTGGAAAACTGGTATTTATTCTTTTAATATTTGATCTTTTAACAGTGCTGTAACTCACCACTGAACCGACACATTTGGAACAGTTCATAGCATCAAAAACTTCATCCACATAGACTGATGTTCTCTCAGCACTCTCCAAACACTGTGAACTGAAGCTACAAATCTTTATGGCGTTTATATCACCTGGGTCAAAGGGAATATTCTTCTGATCTATAAGGAGGACCCTTACTGCCGGTATGACGAGCCAGGAGAAGTGGGTTAACCTTAGCCCTGGAGAGTTCTCTCAGCTTCAAAAGTATGCAGAATGTAAGTAATYTTTAAAATATTTCATTTTATGGCTAAATAAAAGTTAAGAGTATTTTGAATGCAGAATATAAAAGTGTTATATTATTGATATTTTTCACTGTCAAGTAAGAGATCAAATTATGGTTTATGTTTATTTTTTTTAATCCAAAATTCATTGGAGAGAAAGAACAAAATCAGTTGGGGTGTTTGTCTTTTTCTGAACAATTTTCTTCCAGTACAATACCACATAGACTGACTATGGATTAGGTGACTATGAGTATTTGGAGAACATAATTTTAAGGCTTTGCCTTAATTTGCCTCAGTTTGCCATAACAATTTGTAGGCCGTTGCAGTGGGGTTTGTAGTTAAAAAGAAGGCTTGCTCAGTCATGGAGGAAGCATGAAGATCCCAAGAGAAACACATCTAGATGTCCAATACGAAGATGTTTCTAATACTCTAAGCAATGTGAAGAAGGAGCTGTCCTGTGAAAGAGCAAGAAACAAAAGTATTGCTAAGGTGGAGATTCAGWTTTTTAGTTATTGCTCAGGCAAAATTAATTTCATTTGCTTGAGCCACTTAAATGGCTCAGAATGATATGCTTGGAGAGCAGATACTGAACATGAAAAACAGATTTTGGAGGCAGTTCATGAAGTCTGATAAGAACTGAACTGAAAAAGTTCAAGAACATTTAGGAAGTTCTCCTGTGTAAATAATCTAAATTTCTGTTTTTAAAAATGGAGAAAAACTAATATGATTTGTGAATGTTATTGATTTATTACTAAAGGAAATGTTTGATTATAAGCTAAAATGAAGACTGGTGATTGTGTTGGGGTTTTTTGTGCCTATGACATCGCAGTATATACTTAATTGTATTTCAGTGTAGTCATGTAACAGAACAATCATCAAATGATTATTACAATAAATAATGTAATTATTATTAAATAGTACATTCCACTGGAATGTGATTGAGACTTGTAATATTTTCTTGTTACCAAGCTAAGCCATGAATTATAATTTATATAATACAATGTCATTGAACAACAACAACAGAAATCACGTAGAAATATTTAAATTATGCTTTCTGGAACAAGTGTATCTGAGTCTCCCAGTTTTCTACAGCAATGGCTGTACAGTTTAAAGTATTCTATTCCTTGAAGTGTATCCTCCCCATGTCACCTTCTCATCTCAAAGGATAAGCTATAGAGTCGAAGGAAATTTGCTTCATATCTTGCTTTAAATCTTTGGTGATGTTACTGGGCAAAGTTTTTTTTGTCTCATTTCATAGTGAAATATAAAACATTTTATTTTCCAGTGTTTAATCAGTTAGGACTTTCTATTTAAAAGAAGGCCTTAAAAATCTTGTACAAGTATGAGAAATGAAAATATCTATGTTTTTGAGTGGTTCTTTTTTTTGATGTGATCTACAGAAACATTAAATAAAGCGAAACAAGGTCCAATTACATGGAGTTTAGAAAGAACATGTCCAAATTTTATATTGAAGATCCATTGCGTTCAGAGACCATTGCAAAGAAAACTTCGTATTTCACATTTTTATGAATAATCTTGTTTGGTTTAAATTACATCACCAAAGAAATAGTAAACAGAGCAGTTTAAAAAAATCACTTCTGGAAATATTTACCTATTCCTGGGAAAATATTTTCAAATTATTTTTCTTTTTATTTTTTTTTTCAATACCAGAATTTGAAGATTTCTAGTAGAGATAGAACAGTTACTCTTTTTTGGTTTTTTCCCCCATGCATTCTTATAATTTAGGCCTCAGTGCAGCATTTGCCAAAATCTTTGTTGTCTTCCTTGTGGGGAAAAAAAGGCATTTAAGATATTCCTTTCCTTTCTGCTTCCRTTTCCTCCTCCAGCACTTCTTGCACACACCATAGTTCAGAGCCATTGCTTTAGTGGAACTACTTGTATCAGGGAAATTGCTTGAATATGTTTGTGTTCAGGTTTGTGTGTGTACATTAGAAAAAGATATGTTGTCTTTCAAGCTTCCTTTGCTCTTCTGTAATGAAAGGATGTTGCTTTTTTGAAAATGTGAGATGTGACACATCTTTGTATAAATAGTTCAATTTCTGAGGCAATTAGAAAAAAATTGTTAATAGTGTATCAATTTTCATGTATAGTACCAAGGGAATAAACCCCAGATATGGACCTTAATTTGAATTTCTGGACTGTCCAGTGTAATTTAGCTAAATGACTGAATAACACTATCTTTAAGTGTGTAATCTAAAACTTTAAAATGCAATTTAAAAAAACCATTGTTTGGAAACAATATTTTTGAATTTGATACATTTTTATGTAATATGCTGAGATACAAAGATTGTGAGAGTATATATCTTCACTCATTACTAAATCATAATTATATGGAATTTTGTGAAGTTTAAATATATAATTGCTTCGGTATTTCATTGTCTTTGGTGATTTTCAGTTCATTATCTTGTTCAACAAATTTCATTTGGTGACTTTGTAGAGTTTGATTTACTTAAAAAAAAAAAAAAAAAATGAAAAAAACTGCTAAACAGCAAAAGCCCTCAAACAATTAAAAAAAATTGCATTGCTCATTTCTTTCCAGCATGGAACTTGAAGTACCAGGGGGTCTCCTGCAGGATGCAAAGGTGATCTGGGTGTCAGAAGGTGACACTGTGGGGAGGTTTGACTTTGTAGCAGTTGTCCACGAACAAGTGGTGGTGATGAGCACCCAGCCATGCCTTGTGCTAAGGAATGGGTTTCACTGGAGGACTTCGGGATGCAGTAGGGAATTCATAGAGAAGTGATTTATTTTCTATTCACCTGCTGATACGCAGGCTTGTCATTTGCTCTGCCTTACACTTTGGTGTAGAGACTTCACTTTGTAAATTTTACCTAAATTGCAACATCTTTTTTAACTATGGAAATTTTTAACAGATACACTTTCCTGAATTAAAAAAATACAATATTTATAAAACCTATTTCAGTTTGCATCAAGCTGTAGTACTAGAACAAAGASTACAGTGTACCAAAAACCTGTCTACCTTGGATGTCACTGCCTTGGATCATACTCTTGGTGGCTGATAGTCACATCTACTTAATGAGATCACTGGAAATCAAAACTATTTTTATACAACTGTGGTGGGTTTGGCAGGGTACCAGTTGCTCACCAAACTGTTCTATCACTCCTCACTCTCTTCACATACTCCAGTGTGGGGTACCTTCCATGGGAGACAGACCTCCACGAGCTTCTCCAGTGTGGTCCTTTCCTCTGGGCTGCGGTTCTTCTTTGTTACAAAACAGATACCTTCAGCAGGTGAATGCAAGGGGGAGGTGTGCTGAGTTGCCTTGTGCTATAATCAGTAGGAAATTTTTAAGCTCAAGGTGGACTCCGATTTCTGCTCTTCTTAGGAGCCTAAGTAAATTTGGTTAAGAAAGTTTGCTCATGCATTTTTAGGCATATCTATTCATGCAGAAAGTATTCTCTTTAAAAAAAAAAAAGCATTTTTAAAAAAAAAAAGCATTTCCTGGTCTTTTGCATATTGACTTGGTGATCAGAAAAAAACCCCTCAAACAGTTCCCTTCTGACGCTGAATCCCCTCAGCCTAAGCTGGCTGCAGAGTGAGATAGTGTTTTACTTACGYGACAGCCCCAGCCTCTGCTCTGGGCACAAGCACACACCACCTCGCATGCTTGAAAGCCTGGGTTTGCATCCAGTGTGGGAAGGGGTGGTAACCCAGACTATTCTGCTGCATAGCAAACGGCACTCTTGTAGGAGTAAGGGATTTGGGTTTGAGTCTTTTGAGGTTGAAGCTCAGTTTGAAACCTTATCCTTGAACTTTCCCCTATCCAGAACGCAAGCCTGTCTCGCATCTACCTGTTTTATGAAGAAAACTTGCTGCCAGACTTAGCTGAAATCAGTCATATCTGCAAGTGTTACAGTTTCTGAGAACAGAGGAATGGCTCCACACAGGTTCTAAGAGACAAATGAAATGCCTCTTATTTTTACTATGRAACAGAACTCAGGAGACACCTAGATGAGCTGCTTCTCTCCCGCATCAATTGACTTCAGTCATGCAAAGAAAATATCAAACTATATTGAGATACAGACTGCACAGATAATAAGTACATCCAGAGTTGAGTTATTATATGAGCATGTATAACTCATACAAGTGTGAACATTATAGATCCAACTGTCTTGGGCTTAGAGGTCTGAATTCAGCATAAATTCCTTTGTTAGTCACCAACATAGATGTTCGCTGTATAAAGCCTGTTAAACTACTCACACGGATTCTAGTGCTCTGAGAAGGAYGTGTGCTTTTCACTTTCTGACTGAAAGACACTTTGCTCTGGTTCAGTGTAGTTCTGCTTTAATTAATCTTCTGTGAGCTTGATACAGCCTGTCTACTCTGGCAGGTAGAGTTAAACGAGGTCTGCTCCTAGCTCTGTGTGCAGGTACTATCCTTGTTATCACTTTGGGAAGTTCCTACCACATCTTGTCTGCCTGTTTTCTTCTTCACATATTTATAGTACGATTCACTGCTTTATCCAGCTGTACTGTTTGGTGAACCCAAACGCCGAATGTAAAGTTTCTTTCTTGAATATATAATAGCCTTTCTCAATTTCCATAAATGTAGCTGAACAGCAAAGGAAAATGAGTTCTCCACCACTTGTTCCTAATCACAATATTTCCTTCTAAGCAACGCTCTGAACTTCATAGTAAGTGAAGATCTTACAGTAAATTAATCCAAGGAATATCTGTAATTTTGTCTTACTACATTATTTTTGAGCTCAAGTCAAGGCAATTTTATACTTTCAGCTTAGGACCTTTCTTTGTCTGCCTGCAATATTTAAATGATTTGGGGCTTCAGTGAATTTTTTGGAACAGTTTAAATATTACTTAAAAAAATATTTCTAGAGTTCAAAGAGTGTATTACCTAATACTTGGCACTTTGCAGTTAATATGCATATGTGTGGTTTTGGAAGAATAATTATTTCCAAAGATAGTTCCTCTATGTCCTTCTTGCCAGTTGAATTAAAAATTTCCTCTCTCTTCTTGTTCTGAAGAGAGAACAGTAGAAAATATTTTGCATTAGATCTTTGCCTGGTTTTAACTTGCTTCAGAAGAATGTGCAAAAAGAAAAAAAACTGGGATAACTGGTGTGGTTATTATATAATAGTGATAATAATGACAATAACRATAATGTAGCCCACACCAAATCATGAAGATTCTAGGGAAATAAATGCACTTGAGAGAAGAAATTTATTTTTTTTTTTAGTTCTTCAGATTTCATGATCAATGCCGGCTGTGGGAAAGAAAGGTGAAAAGACTTRGGGATCTTTCTGCATAAAAGTGTCATTGCATAGGGTAAGGTACATAAAGGAAATTTCAGGCAGAGACAGTTTCTTCTAAACTATATAGTACCAGGTATATATTTGTAAGTTGTATAAGGAGCGGCTGAGGGAGCTGSGGTTGTTTAGCCTGGAGAAATGGAGGCCCAGGGGAGACCTTATCACTCTCTACAACTTCTTGAAAGGAGCTTCTAGCTGTGTGGGGGTCAGCCTTTTCTCCCAGGCAACCAGTGAAAGGACAAAAGGACATAGTCTCAAACTCTGCCAGAGGAGGTTCAGGTGGAACCTCAGATTTTCCACATGGAAAGGGTTGTTAAACATTGGAACAGACTGCCCAGGGAGGTAGTGGAATCACCATACCTGAAAATGTTCAAGGAACGAGTGGATGTGGCATTTAGTGCCATGGACTGATTAACAAGGTGGTGATTGGTCGAAAGTGGGACTCGATGATCTTGGAGGTCTTTTCCAATGTAAATGATTCTCTGATTCAGTAACATGTGTCATTCTGTACTACTCCTAACAGGAGCCTGAATTGTAAGGGCATTAGAGAGAAACAATATAAATAGCTTCATTGTGATTATTATCTGTATGGTAAATTGGATTAGTTTGGACAGGGGTTTTTTTTTAATCCTTTTTATTAAATGAATTTTGTTTCTCCTTTTTATTAAAGGAAGTTTTATGGCTGTTGTAGTCCAAATTATATGTTAAAAGGAGCTTAGAGGATCCTGCTCCAAAAGCAAGTGGAGAAATATTGAAGGTATTTGAAACAGTTAAAGCAAGACTATTTCATGAGTCAGCTAAGCATTAAAAGAAAAAAAAAAAGTAGCTCTTCCCTCAGGAGGTGGAGAAAAAGACCTCTGAGCTCTGGCAGCGTGTGCACTCTGGGGAAATAGCTTGGTTTTGTGTTGTCTTTTTGAGTTTGTCAACAAAACATGCCCTGAGGAAAAAGCCTGAAAAAACACTTTTTGCAAAACTTTTGGCAGTGATTTTTTTCCCAGGCTGGTGGAGGAAGACTTGGGCAGACTGTCACAGCCTGAAGATAGAAATAGATGCTGGAGTGCTACTGAAACGACTGTGAGAACAGAAACAGCATCAGCAGCTGCAGCATCTTTTGATGTAGCATCAATAGCTACTGCAAGAACTAGACAGTATACCAATTTTATAAGGGAACAGAAAGGAGGAACTTGTGAAAAACATCACTGAAGGAAAATGAGAAGGTCAGCAGAAGTTTTAGTTCAAAGTTCAGTTGCCAGAGACGCTGGGTTTGGCTCTATGATCCTCACAGAGGGAAATACTATCTTTTACAATGGGTATAAATGATAACCTGGAGGGAACTTCATATATATGGCAGCTGGTCAACAGCAGCTGTGGGCCATTACACAATCCCTCAGAGGGTCCCAGGCTTCTAGTCCCACATTAGAATTGTGCTAATTCTAATGAAGGAATGGACCTCATCAAATACAAATGGACCAAAACAGCTATTTTTTACTGTGTAGAAAGGGGAGAGAGAATATCACTGGTGATTACTGAAAATAGTTTTACCCCAAGTATTGGATTTTAGGATTATGGTGGTTTTGCTGCTGTTAGTAAAGATCGAGGCAAATAGGTTCTCAAAAAGTTTTGACTGGCTGAAAGGTGGAGTCTTCCAGTGCTGCCTCTACAGTATCCCATGCCCTTGAGAGAACTTCACGGAGAAGGATAATAGGTCTAGTGAGAGGTGCAGTCTTTGCATGCAAGGCCAGTTGGGGATAGAGTGGCCAGAAAAAGGGAACAGTTGATAATTTGTAGAGTCTGAATCCTTATTCTGAATCTGTGACTGGGAACTAAAAATCTAACTAGAAGAAAATGGAGTGGAGAAAACCACTCAAGGGTTTGGTGGGGCACTTGCTTTAGTTCTCCAGAGAGATGAACTATGTACTATGCTTATTGATATAACACTGTTTTTCTTCAGATCTGTGAATTTAAATCCTTTGTGCACATTCCTGTGTTGCACCAATTTATAGAAAATGGGATAGGAATGTTACATSTGATTTATTTAGGCTCTAGTCAGATTTACTCTTAAAAATCCCTGGACTCTGTCCAAAGGAAGTCTGTTACATCCAGTCTTCACTAATGAGCATATTAGACCTGACTTTGACTTGTGTTAGACTGAAATCCAGAATAGAAAAGATAAAAAGTTGTGAATTAATTTTTCATTCAACCAGTCATAGTTGAGACTTGAACTCTGAAGATCATACCATAGATGAAGTTGTTGTGGGTAATTGAGAGCTGGGCACCAATATCACCTGCAGAAGTATTAGTGGATTTCTTTCCTTTCTCTAATGAGGGCTTCTGTGTTAGGTCTTAAAGAGAATGTAAGATAGGTATGATGACTTGAGCATTTCTGAAGAAAAAGAAGCTGATAAACATGCAGTAACACAGCATGATCTAGGTCTTTGAGGTGGGCTTTCTAATGAAGTAAAAAGCTTARTGTTCCTGCCATGATGAATGCCTCCTGGTGACTAGCAGTTGAGTTTTTAACCAAACAGAAGCTGGTCAATTCTCCAGTTAGCCTGTCAAGGGTAAACAGTATAATGTTGACTCTGTGCACAGTTGTAAGGAGGAACCTTTTTATGTCAGTTGGGGGGGATACTCATGCATATGCAGAACTTGTTTCCTGCTTCCATGCCCATACTGAAGAAGGGCACCCAACTTGTTTCAGATATAATAAACTATTTAGGGAAAGGAACGATATAGAAGAGTTCTGAACTCTCTGCTTTGGCTAAAGGGACTATGAAATTATGCAGGAGTTTCTTTACTTCATGACAAAGGCACATGCACTTAAGTACTTTTTTGTCTTCTCAGGCTGCTATATGTTCTAATTTGAAGCATTCTTTTAGGAACTATTGGCTTTCGTAGAACTTTATTTGAATCGTACATAGTAGTGGCACAAAGTAGTCATGTTGGGTGACTTCTGGAGTATCTTATTACAGTATTAYGTTCATGTCTTAGCTAATTACAGGGATCCTCTCCTGTCTTCTAACTGCAAGAAACTTCATATGTCAGCAGCGGGGAGACATGTTTTAAGAACAGAAAATAGTGAGTTTATAATTGTTGCTATCAGCTGGCAAAGTTGGGACAAACCTCCTGTTTATAAATCCCCCAGACCTGTAGAATTGTAAAGGTTGGAAAAGACCCTCTTCCTCTGCAGAACAGACGATGCTCTCAGAATATCTGATTTGTTCAAAGACTTCCGATCTAAAGGGATTGTAGTCAGCAAAATGCAACACTACCGTTGCTGCTGTGTGCTCTTGACTGGAGACTGCTAACAGGAGATCATATGTCATAACATGAAGAGACTTAGTTGATTTAGTAAAAGCAGACAAGGCAGTAGGCTGTTAGAGTAAGATGATAATTCAAAATTTCGGAAGATGTTGGCAAATCAGTCCAGGTTTGGATCAGTTCAATGAAGCACCAGCTGTTTTTAGCATCCATTTCCTTCCTAAAGAGCTGCTTCTGGTTCCTGAATAATTGATTGGTAGGTCAAAATTATGATGGCTCTGAAAATTGTAGCTTTCATTTAGGGGTAACAAAAGTTTTGTGAAGCAAATGGTCTCAGTTGTGCTACTGCTAACACACTTTACTTGTCCATTTTAGGAAAGCTAGTGGAAGTGTCAAAATTTTGTAGCTACTTAGGTCTCATATGGAAGAAATGTTTAAAGAATTGGAGAAGGAAAAAAATTGACTCAGCCTGTTCGATAGTACCAAGTTGCATTGATCCCAGAATCCAGAGAGAAATTACTGTTAGAAAAGGCTGTTACTGTTACAAACCCATCATTTGAGCGTAGAGAGGCACTGGAAATGCTTTCTGTGTAATGAATAGGACACCGTCTCATCATCAGGAGCATCTGGTGGTCTCACTACAAGATGATAATTTACCTGCAACCTTCTTGCACATTGTCTTTATCTGAGAAAGTGGGGAAGAGACAGCAATTGCACCACCTGGAGAAGACTGTAAGGTTTGCTCAGTCTTGCTGACCAATGAAACACAGTAGTTCAATACATAGGAGTTAAGTACAGATGTTGAATTGGTTGTGCTAAGACTGGACAATGTTAGGCCCTTATTTTCTTGATAATCATATTAGTTTCTAGATTATGCTACTAAGTTTCCAGTGTTTCTGCTGAGGGCATAGCAGCTGTTTCAGTACCTGGGGAAGATTAAGTGAGAGCTCTAGCACTGCCAATAGTATTAGGGCTTGTGTTAACTCTTAGACATGCAGATAATGGATCTTAAATAATATGGTTGTAATAGATGGGAATTATGAGGAAGTCTTTAGGTGAAAAGTTAATGACTATGCATTTCCATTTTCAAGGATATCATTGCAAGAAGCAAATGTAAAGAGTTCTTACTAAGTTCAAAATAGAAACACTAATTCACGGAATCACTGAATGGGTCAGGTTGGAAGGGACCACAGTGGCCTGGTTATCTGGTCCAACTTCCCTGCTCAAGCAGAGTCATCCTTGAGTGCATGGCACAGGATTGCATCCGGACAGTTCTTGAATATCGCTCAGCGATGGAGACTCCACAACCTCTCTGGACAATCTGTTCCAGTGTGAGGTCACCCACACAGTAAAGAAGTTCTTCCTCATATTCAAGTGGGACTTCCTGTGCATTGGTTTCTGCCCGTTTCTTCTTGTCGTATTGCTTGGCACCACCGGAAAGAGCCTGGCTCTATCATCTTGGCACTCTCTCTTCAGATACTTACAGACATTGATGAGGCCCCCTCTCTGTTGTGTCTTCTTGAGGCTGAACAGGCCCAGCTCCCTCAGCCTTTTCTCTTAAGAGAGATATTCTCAAGTTTCTGTGGCTGAGGGATTCATGGTCTGTGGTAGCTAGTAGCTGGTCTTTGAATTCTGAAAGGAAAATGGTGTCATCTTACCTTGCTTTTTGCTTCCTTGGTCAAAAATAGTGATTTCTGTCTAGAATTGAAGCTGCACAGATACAAGATGCCAGTCATTAACACCTGGTGTTGCAGCATCAGCTGTTACTGGCTGAACATATATTGTGTCTGTTGCAAATCTGACATATGGTCATGAAATTACTGAATGTATTTATACACTGTAAAAATGTGTAAACATTGATTATGCCTTTGTTATATTTCCCGTGTTTCTATATATCTTCCGTATTTCTTTTCCTTTATTGTTTGGTTGTTTCTATGGACATTTGCATGTAAACAGTAAGAAGCTTTTGTTTCTAAAGAGTTCATCTGTTCCTGTTGCTTATTCTTATTATAAAGATTTGGGGTATAATTCAATTCGTTGCTGTGGAAATGAGCCTGATGTCACAAACAGAGAATTACAGTTCACCAAGCCTTGAAGAAACAAAATGAAGGGAGAATGGACTAATTGGAGAGCCACGTGACTGTAGCAGAATCTCAGCTCTTACTAAAAGCATGTATTTTTAGTCCCTGTGTTTCTATAGAAGAGCTGGAAAGTGTAATTCAAATGGTGACAATCCATGACTCATCAGACAAACTGAAAAAACCAGCTCTGAGAGAAAGGATGATCCCACTTTGCTTTTATCGGGTTCACACTCAACAAACATGTATCCCATGGTAGGTCCCTTCAGCCCAGCAAAGCTTCATATGCCTGAAGAGAGAAGGGGAAAGCTGCTTGTCCAACTTATCCACTGAMAAAATATACTTTGCTATTAGCATTACCACTTATGCTGTTCTGCCTCTCCTGGGTTTCTGAAGAAAGAGCAGCCACAGCTGCATTCCTTGTTCCTCTTGAGAACAGAAAATACGTTGGTCTTGATGGCTCAAATTGARAATCAGAGGCATCTCTTTGAGAAAGAGTGGACTTGGGGTTGTCTGATAGTGTCRGATGGCTTCCCTCCGTCTACCATTAGTTGAGTTGAAGGGCCCTGGGTTGCATTCCTCTCTGGTGTTTTCTGCCAGTTAAAAGAAAAAAAAATTTAAAATGTGCTCATAATTACATATGTTTTCATTGTGTTTTTAGGCACTAAAAATACATTTCTTTTCGTGTGGCTCTGGAACATTTTAGTGGATGCTATGCAGAGTCACTGCATAGTTTTGTTGGCTGTATTGCAAAATTGAATGGCTTTTTGAGGACATTACATGTTGCTAAATTTGTCTTTAGAACGGTCCAGATTTTATGTGGGTCATAATTTTATTAAAACAGAATGGAGTATTGAGAAAAGAATTTTTGATTAAATTCCAATATAATATTTTCTTGTATAGATTCTGAAAGCAGAAATTCTTTATTTTATTTTCAACACAAAAAGTTACAAATAATTTTTGTTGTTGTAGATGACCCTGCCTTGGAACAGCGGTTGGACTAGATGATCTACAGAGATCCCTTCCAACCCTAACAATTCTGTGATTCTGTTATTGAGACAGTCGAATTAATTGTAGCAGTAATGATAGTGATAAAGAGTTTGTTTTGAAGAATGTATTTCCTAGAATTAAGTGGCCTAGTAATAGATGTTTTCATTCATGAAGGCATACCGAATAGCTTTAAAATGCTTTGTTCGCTGTTGTTTCTTTGTTGGTTCTGGTTTTGTTTGTTGTTGTTGTTGGGGGGGAGTTTGTTTGGTTTGTTGTTGTGTTTTTGGTTTTTTTTTAAGTAGAGTGCGATTTCTACTTTTAGTATGTTCTTTATGTTTGAAATTCACTACAGAGATGGGACATCCTTACCTGTATCAATATAAAGACCTTGGCAATCCTTATAGACGTAACTGCTCTGGAAGAAAGCGTAGCCTGTATATTGTTTAAGAGCCTATATRTAGGAGTGGTTGAAATAAGTGGAAGGAAACAGTGAAAATTTTATAGATGTCTATGAGAGGAGGATGGGAAGATGGTTTATAGACTCAGTATATGTCTGAATTTTTTATTGAATAACTTCAGTAGTGGATAGGCTTTAAGAGTTTGACAAATGGCTGAAATTATACTAGAGATGGTGAAAGCAGATTGAAGAGATGTGAATAAAATTATTGAGTGGCAAGAGTTCCTGGGATGAAAAAATATAACAGTTCTGAAAGGGAAAATTTATTTTAAAAAGTGAAAAAGAAGACATGGGAAAACAAAGCAAAACAAATGGCTTTGAATAAGGTTGGAGTCTACCAACATTTGATGGACCAAAATTCATGTATCTGTGCTATTTTTGCAACCCATAGGTAGTGCCAGGAGAGATTAGGAAAGTGATTAGTGTTAAGGAAGCAGAGAAGAACAGATCTTAGAAACAGATGATTAGGACCAAATCAGAGTTGGCTTTTAGAGAGACAGAACAGAGCAGACAGGAGCCAAAAWAGAACTCTGTACCTAAAACTTAATGTTTGGAAATTCTGGTTTGACATTTGGTGTTCGGTTATGAAAAATAATAATAATGAGAAAACATAATTGTGACATTGAGAGGAATGACCTGCAGCAGAAGGAAAAGAACTCRTGTTGAACCTTGGTGGCTAGCCGAAGTTTATCTTGTAACAGTGATTTAAATTACTTTCTGCTAACTGTTTTGTCTTCTGTAGAGAGCCCTCTAGAATTTTTTACATATAAATTCTTTAATATTAAAATCTGTGAAAATGTACACAAGCACTATTATTTTTGATATGAAAGCTTGACTACTTACTTAGCTAATTTTGAGTGAGGATGAATCCAAGGAAGTACTCAAACTGGAATTTGAAAAAAGCCACGAAGAATTTCTTTGGAGGTGTTCTTATTCTAGAATAAATCAGAAATGGCTATTCATTCAGATTTGTTTTAGTAGATAAGAAGTTAGTTAATTAGGAACTAACTAATACTTAAGAGGAGTAGTGGCCCATTTCATATTCCGTTAAGTATAGAACCATAATTTTGTATTTTGTTTCACACACAATGAACATTGTCACATTGCTTGTCAAGTCCAGGCTCATTATTTTATCTGTGGTCTAACATGTGATACCATGCTGTCAAAGATATACGACATTGTGATATAAATTTAAATGATCCGTACTTTAAGAGAGTTCTGGGAGTTCAYGGGATTCACAGAAAGAATGTCAATTAAGTTGTCCCAAATGTACAAAAGCACATTCTGAAGTATTTCCCAGTGTATGTTCTTGAATCACAGCATGCACTGAAGTTTTTCTGGATTGGGTTTCAGGAAGCAAGTGCCAGAGTAGCTATTCSTTCTAATGGCAATCTGGAGATGTAATGACTGAGTATGTGTGAGGACTACTAAACTGCTCTTCAAACTACAAACTCTTCAAGACTGACTCCACTCTTAAGATAAATACTTTGCAGCTCTGTGTAGACATTGGAGCTCAAAGTTATCCAGTCTCATATTTTTAAAATAACCTGAGTAAGTTTACATTGAATCTCATGTTTTTTCTACCTGTAAGACATTTCAGAAGAACTTGATTTTCTTTTTTTTGGTTCCTTTCTTTTTTTTTTTTTTTCATCCCTACTTTGTTATCTATCCACACAGCCTGCRTAGCTTCTTTGGCTAGCAACACCCTCTCAACCCCCAAACAAAGGAAAAATACCCAAACAAATCCAGTCATCTCTACAGCTTAGCATCCTGTCCCTGGGAGGCATGCATCTCAAAAGTTTTGTAAGGGTTCCAGGCAAAAATATATCAATCTTTATTCAGAGTCTATCTGGACATAAAAAACAATATTAAATCTTGTATAGTTGTGCAGAACGAGTTATAATCACATCTCCATTTAATTATTTTAGTGAAAATTAGCAATAAATATGGTCTCTGCACTACAACAAGTCTTTGGCTTGAAACTGAGTCAGACTTCATTGAGTGTTATGTTGTATTTAGTGAATAAAGCTGCATAAACTGCTCTAAATAACTTGGGTTAATGAACGAGTAATATATCATGTCACTGCATTTTTGTTAATGTTAAACTTGCCTGTTGATGTATACTTCA